>JAAXCT010002136.1:0-93735 GCA_012490785.1 Eragrostis nindensis | reverse complement strand
GTTTGTCGTACCCCATTTCTGGGGGCACTAGCGCTTACCGTATCAGTCCCTGGATCAGACGCTGATACGACGCTTTCACAGAATGACATCACAGTCTCATACCCTTTATAATATTACCAAGTCTCATACAAGCCCTTTTATTATACAAAAGGTCTTACAACAAAGGCCAGCGGCCTGACCCAAGAACAGACAACACACCGACTAGCTGCTACAGCAGCAGCACTAGACTACTACTCCAGCGGAAGACGGAACGGCACCACTCCAACAGGCAGACTTGCGGGCAGGCTGAACCCTAATCTTCACCTCCATCAGCTTCTATCTCTGGCTCATCTTCTGAATGATTGAAGCAAGAGTGAGTACTTAAGGTACTCAGCAAGCCTAACACGAGGGGTAAGTTATGCAAGGAAGGGAGTTCATCAAAGGATAGGCTTGTGGTTTATATCAACGAGGCAAGAAAGCCAAGTTTATGCAAGGTTGTTTTGAAAACAAAGCAGTTCGCAATCTAATCAAGTATCTGTAGAGATAGTGGGGTTGGGCGGCCCTGGGGGAGTTACTGTCCATCCCGCCAGTGCCTCAAGTTTTATCACTGGCCGTCAACCAGCACACGGCTCCAAACCGGTTGTATTCCGAAAAACAGCCAAGGATAACTCACACAGAAAAGACTAATCATAGTGTGGCCGATGCTTTCGCGTTGTCCAATACCGTGGAACACGGCTTTCCGGAAAGTTTCTTAACCTTGGCCAAGGGTGCACAAATTTCCCCACAAGGTGGTCCAGTCCTCCCTATCGTCATAGTTTGGACTGTCCCACTAAAGGTTCCATACCTACTTGGTACAACCACGGCATCCCCCACGGACATCACCAGGGGCTTCACAATAATAATATGGCCCATAAAATGCCGGATCTCGAACACCACCAACGAACGAGTCTTCTCCTGGGACTCCGTTGCAATCTCCTGCCTCGGGGGGGGGGTACGGGTGAGTACTAGTAGGGTGTGGTTCCAATTCCATCCCATACTGGGCTTGTGGCTGCGCGAGAGGTGCTAGGCAAAGGCGGCACAAGAACGGTCCTTATACGACCGAACCAGGCATCTTCAATAGCCAATCCACAAGTGGAAGGGCGTCCCAGAGATAGCCTCCCCACTGAGGACTACCTCGCCTGATCCCGCCAAAAAACATCCCTCACTAGGGTTGCACTTATTATTAACCACCCAATTTCACATTTACACACACCACCAAGACACACGCATTTACACGAAAATCATGTGAGCAATATTAATTAAACAATGTGAAAGTCCTAAGCAGGCGAGCATATCAACAACTCATTAATTAAATTAATGATGTTGTTCCTAGGGTAACAAGGATACAGGATATATTCAAGTCAAGGCAGGCAATCAATATTGCATAGGACATTCTAGCATTTAAATTCATTTAAATACCATGCAATTTATTTGTAAACAGCTCTAATTAGGATATTTTGTAAACATAGGATCAACATGATCAAAGGGAGTTAGACTTGCCTTCAACAAGATCTTCTTCTTCTAAGTCCTCGTATTCCAGGTCCTCGGGTTCTTCAACGACTTGATTATCTAGCGATAAAAGAAAATAAATCTACCGCTCAAGCAAACAATGAACAAGCAATAAATCAAATAAAACCAATTGGAGACCAAGGTTAGATTGGATCTGGTGGCAATGAATAGAGGATGATTTTAGATGAATTTTGGCGAAAGAATCGCCAAGATCGGAGTTTATACGGAGGAGATATGAATTAAACAAGTTTAAGAAAGGAAATTGATCAGGATTAAGCTAACTTAATTAAGTATAGCCATAATCCTAATTAATCTGGAGTGATCAAGGGTTGGAAAATGATTAGAAAGGAATATAGGATTTTTGGGAATTTTCTGAGATTTTTCTGATATGGGAAATTGCTCCGAATATAAATGTGTGTACACTAGCCGGTGTACATAGCATTTTCCTGAGAGAAAGATAGGCTGACAGATGGGTCCAGGGGATCTGAGGGTTTATTTGCAAGAATAGAAAGGTTCTGGGGACTTTTTGGTAAATACAGAAAGATAACAGGGACCTATTCGTAATTTTGGAAAAGTTCAGGGGTCTCGGTGAAAGATAGGAAAGATGAAGAAAGGTAGAAAGGTAATTACAGAAAAGTTTAGGGTCTTTTCTGTAAAAAGACAGGACTAAAACAGAATTACCGAAAAGGTTAGGGGTTTATTTGCAAAAATACAGGGCTCCGGGATTTTCTGGGTATTTTGGAATTATTTTTGCATTGGAAAACTCGTGGAATTGGTCCACGGGAGACGTGGACCGGAATCGGGCGGCGGTCCACCGGTCCATGGTGGACCGTGGCGTCGCGCGGCGGCGCGTCGCCGGAATCGATGCCGCCGGCGGCTAGGGGGGCAAAAGGGCGATAAAGACAGGCGGAGGGGGTCGGGCGCGCGACTGCGGAGTCGTGGCTGGCACGCGTTGTCGACGAGAGTAGCTGCAGCAGCTGGACGGCGTCGCCGGAGTGGGGCGGCGCTCCGGCGAGCAAGGGGAAAAGACTGCGCGCGTGCACGCGGAGGGAAAAGGAAGGGCGTGCGAGGTGCGTGAGAGCGTGGCGATCACGGCGCGGCTCGCGTCGAGGCCGGACGCGGCCGGGAGGCCCGTCGGCGACGACGGTGCGCGGCGGCGGGCGGAAGGGTTGGGTGAGAGGGTGCGCGCGCACGGGAGGGAGGAAGGAGGAGGGGCGCTAGAGGGAGAGAGAAAAGAGGGGAAGCTCACCGCGCGCTTGTCGGCGGCGGAGGAGGTCTGGAGGTGGCCGGAGCTGGAGGAGGGGACGGCGACAAGGGGAACCTGTTGTCGATCTCACTCCCCAGGGCTTGGCTGCGCCGGTGGGGGGTCGACGAGGTTGCGAGAGAGAAGCGAGGGAGCGCGAGGAGGGTGAAATTCCCGACGGGGCCCAGTGGTGGAGGCGGAACGCCTCGCCGACGTAGCTCGTCGGAGTGGGAGGGAGAGAGGAAGAGAGAGGAAGAAATGGAGATGGGCTTCGAAGGGGGGCGTGGCTCCATTTTTAACGACGGCGGCGAGAGGCGGTGGAGTAAGGCGGTGCGGCGAAACTTTGCGGGCGCGCTACGGAAAGGGGAGAGGCGGTGGCCACAGTAGTAGGGCGGCGGCGGTGGCGCAGATGTGACCGGACGGCGGGAGGAGGTGTGGGGGCCATGGCGATGACGCGAAGAATAAGTGGCTACAGAGTAGGAGATGCGACGGGGCGAGGCCGGCGCACGTGCGGCGGAGACAGAGAGGATGGGCGGCGGCGGAGATTGCGCCGGCGCGGCTGGAGGAAGACGACGGGGCCGGGCCCACGCGTCGATGAGAGGAGGAGAGGGAGACGGGCCGGGTTGGCGCGGTGGTGAATGGGCCGGGATGAGGTGGGCCGCGACGGGAGGGAAGAAGGAAGAGAAAAAGAAATGGGGAAGGCTGGGCCGGCTTAGAGGAAAAAGAGAACGGCGGCCCAAGAAGAAAGAAGAGAAGGGAGAGAGGGACTGGGCCGGCTAGGGGAAAAAGAAGAAGGGGCGGCCCGACCAAGAGAAAAGGCTTGATCTTTTTCTGGGAATTCAAAGGATTTGAATTTGAAGGAGATTCAAATTCGAACGAGGTTTTAAATCAAACAAACACTCAAAATAAAGTCAATAAAACTCAGAAAATGCATATGTTGGGTTTTTGGTGTAAGTTTTCAAAATGAAAAATTTTAAAATTAGGGTGGTTTGGCTAACTTAATCACGCACTTGTTTTTAATTTGTTTAAAAATTCGAAAAATTCAAATTTTTAGTAGATTTTAAATGAAGGCAAAAACACGGGTCGTGACAATCTACCCCACTTAAACAGAATCTCGTCCTCGAGATTCGAACTATCTTAGCGGGAAGGGAGGAGCAAGAAAGATCTTTTTCTTGTATCTGTTTTCCGATGACCCGAAGATTTCCATGTTGCTTACTTGGGGTGGGAGAGGAGCCTACCCCACTTAAAGAATTTTAAACCCAGGGAGATCAGGGTTCTTGAGCAAACCGGTTGAAAACCACATGCAGTAGTAGGTTCAAATTCTGAATGAAAGCAAGGCTCCAAAATCCAAATATAACTCGTGGGCGAGTTGGGTTGTTAAGGTACTCACCGGGGACAACTTCTGATGCTCCATTAGTTTCCTGAGCGTTGATATGGTTTACTCGGCTTCGACCGATGGTTTGGCTACTCCTTTGCTGTTGTCCGGAGGATTGTTGTCCACTGCGTCCAACTCCTGATGCTGTAGTCCTATTGCTTGCCTGGTGTGACTGAGTTGGAGCATTATTCTGATTCAGGTAAGGACATCTAGCGATCATATGGCCTGGCTCGCGGCAGTGAAAGCAAGTTCTCTTATCATTGTTATTGGGCTGGGAATGCTGGAACTGCTCCTCTGCTGACTACCAGAATTTTGGTTACTATATGCTGGTGCTGAGCTCGGTTGATTGGACGCTGAAGTTCTGTACTGCATTGTTGGCTGATACTTTGATTTCTGAAAATTATTATTAGACCTTGATTGCTGGTTTCTTTCCTGCTGCTTGAATTCCTGAGCATTAAATTTGCGCTTTCTGTCCTGCCCAATGTGAGAGCGTGCATCCTCCAAAAGAAGTGCACGGTTCATGAGAGTGTTGAAGTCAGGATAAATATGAGTAACTAGCTGCACTTTCAATCCAGGATTAAGCCCTTTTCTGAAGCGGTCCTGCTTCTTCTTATCAGTATTAACATCATCAGGAGCATATCGAGCCAATTTCATAAATTTCCTGATATACTGATTTACTGTCATTGCCCCCTGCTGCAGAGAGCGGAATTCATCAGCCTTCATTTCAATCACACCCTCAGGGATGTGATACCTCCTGAACTCCTCTTGGAATTCCTCCCAGGTAATTGCATCCGTATTCTCTGCACCCTCACGGTAGTTATCCCACCATTCGCCTGCTGCTCCCTTGAGCTGGTGAGATGCCAATAACACTTTCTCCCTGTCATCTGCATTCACCAAGTGCAATTTCTTGGTGATATCACGCAGCCAATCGTCAGCTGCCAGAGGATCCTCCTCAGTACCCTCGAAGGTCGGGGGCCTGAGTCTCATGAATTCTGACATTTTGCTCTGCGGGCCTGGAGTTCTATCCATAAATCCCTGTGCAATGATCTCCATTAGGCGGGTCTGATTATCCATTACAGCCACTAAGTTGGTGACTGGTGCTGCGGGTATTCTTCCACCTCTTCCACCACCTCTTCTACCACCTCTACCACGGTTCTGTTGTCCTTCACTTCTGTTCTGGTTATTGTTTTCTCCAACCTCATCTTGTACTTCCTGCTGATTTTGACTTATTTCATCCTCCTGGTGATCCTGCTCATTGTCATGTCTGCCTCCACCTCTACCTCCTCCTCTACCTCTGCCACGCTGATTATTATTTCTTCCTCTACCACGTCCACGCCCTGCATTGTGGACATCATCCTGATTCTCATCTTGAGCATTACGCTCTCGGCGTTGGCGCTGCTGAATTCTGGCAGATCTTTTGGGAGGCATCTGCTGGAAGGATAAGGAAAGATGAGAAGGGATTTACGGAAAATCTAGAGCTACGAGCAGAACAAGATAATGGAAAAGAATTTCCGAATATCTTGCGCACACTCAAACAGAAGAATCAGCATCAATACAACATTACAGCAAACATAGCATCATAACAGGGGCTCGATCACACATATTCAAGTCCTTCTATATAGCAGGACTCGACGGTTAAACCTAGACAACAGGACTCAACAGCAGGGTGATACTAAGTACAACGGCACTCCACACTCTAGCTTGAGAGCCGCTGTTGCTTGATGCTGACAGGCCTTCTGATGGCTTGTCTTCTGCAGATTCTTGGTTTGACGGAAGACTCTTGTACTTTTGACTTGTAGTTGTCGGAACTGGAGAGATCAGATCTCTTTGCTGAGGGCTTCCCAACGAGTGCGACCTTTTGGAAGGAGAAATTTTCCAAAATGGGAGAGAAGTACATAGAAAAAGTTTTGCAAATAGTTTTTAGGTATAAAATAGCACTCATTCTCACTCGATCCGTCCTAGGGTTCAACCTACGAGCAAGTATGGCTCTGATACCACTCTGTCGTACCCCATTTCTGGGGCACTAGCGCTTACCGTATCAGTCCCTGGATCAGACGCTGATACGACGCTTTCACAGAATGACATCACAGTCTCATACCCTTTATAATATTACCAAGTCTCATACAAGCCCTTTTATTATACAAAAGGTCTTACAACAAAGGCCAGCGGCCTGACCACAAGAACAGACAACACACCGACTAGCTGCTACAGCAGCAGCACTAGACTACTACTCCAGCGGAAGACGGAACGGCACCACTCCAACAGGCAGACTTGCGGGCAGGCTGAACCCTAATCTTCACCTCCATCAGCTTCTATCTCTGGCTCATCTTCTGAATGATTGAAGCAAGAGTGAGTACTTAAGGTACTCAGCAAGCCTAACACGAGGGGTAAGTTATGCAAGGGAGTTCATCAAAGGATAGGCTTGTGGTTTATATCAACGAGGCAAGAAAGCCAAGTTTATGCAAGGTTGTTTTGAAAACAAAGCAGTTCGCAATCTAATCAAGTATCTGTAGAGATTAGTGGGGTTGGGCGGCCCTGGGGGAGTTACTGTCCATCCCGCCAGTGCCTCAAGTTTTATCACTGGCCGTCAACCAGCACACGGCTCCAAACCGGTGTATTCCGAAAACACGCCAAGGATAACTCACACAGAAAAGACTAATCATAGTGTGGCCGATGCTTTCGCGTTGTCCAATACCGTGGAACACGGCTTTCCGGAAAGTTTCTTAACCTTGGCCAAGGGTGCACAAATTTCCCCACAAGGTGGTCCAGTCCTCCCTATCGTCATAGTTTGGACTGTCCCACTAAAGGTTCCATACCTACTTGGTACCACCACGGCATCCCCCACGGACATCACCAGGGGCTTCACAATAATAATATGGCCAGTCATAAATGCCGGATCTCGAACACCCACCAACGAACGAGTCTTCTCCTGGGACTCCGTTGCAATCTCCTGCCTCCGGGGGGTACCGGGTGAGTACTAGTAGGGTGTGGTTCCAATTCCCATCCCATACTGGGCTTGTGGCTGCGCGAGAGGTGCTAGGCAAAGGCGGCACAAGAACCGGTCCTTATACGACCGAACCAGGCATCTTCAATAGCCAATCCACGAGTGGAAGGGCGTCCCAGAGATAGCCTCCCCACTGAGGACTACCTCGCCTGGTCCCGCCAGAAAAACATCCCTCACTAGGGTTGCACTTATTATTAACCACCCAATTTCACATTTACACACACCACCAAGACACACGCATTTACACGAAAATCATGTGAGCAATATTAATTAAACACATGTGAAAGTCCTAAGCAGCGAGCATATCAACAACTCATTAATTAAATTAATGATGTTGATTCCTAGGGGTAACAAGGATACAGGATATATTCAAGTCAAGGCAGGCAATCAATATTGCATAGGACCATTCTAGCATTTAAATTCATTTAAATACCATGCAATTTATTTGTAAACAGCTCTAATTAGGATATTTTGCAAACATAGGATCAACATGATCAAAGGGAGTTAGACTTGCCTTCAACAAAATCTTCTTCTTCTAAGTCCTCGTATTCCAGGTCCTCGGGTTCTTCAACGACTTGATTATCTAGCGATAGAAGAAATAAATCTACCACTCAAGCAAACAATGAACAAGCAATAAATCAAATAAAACCAATTGGAGACCAAGGTTAGATTGGATCTGGTGGCAATGAATAGAGGATGATTTTAGATGAATTTTGGCGAAAGAATCGCCAAGATCGGAGTTTATACGGAGGAGATATGAATTAAACAAGTTTAAGAAAGGAAATTGATCAGGATTAAGCTAACTTAATTAAGTATAGCATAATCCTAATTATTCTGGAGTGATCAAGGGTTGGAAAATGATTAGAAAGGAATATAGGATTTTTAGGAATTTTCTGAGATTTTTCTGATATGGGAAATTGCTCCGAATATAAATGTGTGTACACTAGCCGGGTGTACATAGCATTTTCCTGAGAGAAAGATAGGCTGACAGATGGGTCCAGGGGATCTGAGGGTTTATTTGCAAGAATAGAAAGGTTCTGGGGACTTTTTGGTAAATACAGAAAGATAACAGGGACCTATTCGTAATTTTGGAAAAGTTCAGGGGTCTCGGTGTAAAAGATAGGGGCTGAAAGGTAATTACAGAAAAGTTTAGGGTCTTTTCTGTAAAAAGACAGGACTAAAACAGAATTACCGAAAAGGTTAGGGGTTTATTTGCAAAAATACAGGGCTCCGGGATTTTCTGGGTATTTTGGAATTATTTTTGCATTGGAAAACTCGTGGAATTGGTCCACGGGAGACGTGGACCGGAATCGGGCGGCGGTCCACCGGTCCATGGTGGACCGTGGCGTCGCGCGCGGCGGCGCGTCGCCGGAATCGATGCCGCCGGCGGCTAGGGGGGCAAAAGGGCGATAAAGACAGGCGGAGGGGTCGGGTCGGGCGCGCGACTGCGGAGTCGTGGCTGGCACGCGTTGTCGACGAGAGTAGCTGGAGCAGCTGGACGGCGTCGCCGGAGTGGGGGGCGCTCCGGCGAGCAAGGGGAAAAGACTGCGCGCGTGCACGCGGAGGGAAAAGGAAGGGCGTGCGAGGTGCGTGAGAGCGTGGCGATCACGGCGCGGCTCGCGTCGAGGCCGGACGCGGCCGGGAGGCCCGTCGGCGACGACGGTGCGCGGCGGCGGGCGGAAGGGTTGGGTGAGAGGGTGCGCGCGCACGGGAGGAGGAGGAGGAGGAGGGGCGCTAGAGGGAGAGAGAAAAGAGGGGAAGCTCACCGCGCGCTTGTCGGCGGGGAGGAGGTCTGGAGGTGGCCGGAGCTGGAGGAGGGGACGGCGACAAGGGAACCTGTTGTCGATCTCACTCCCCAGGGCTTGGCTGCGCCGGTGGAGGGGTCGACGAGGTTGCGAGAGAAGCGAGGGAGCGCGAGGATGGTGAAATTCCCGACGGGGCCCAGTGGTGGAGGCGGAACGCCTCGCCGACGTAGCTCGTCGGAGTGGGAGAGAGGAAGAGAGAGGAAGAAATGGAGATGGGCTTCGAAGGGGGGGCGTGGCTCCATTTTTAACGACGGCGAGAGGCGGTGGAGTAAGGCGGTGCGGCGAAACTTTGCGGGCGCGCTACGGAAAGGGGAGAGGCGGTGGCCACAGTAGGGCGGCGGCGGTGGCGCAGATGTGACCGGACGGCGGGAGGAGGTGTGGGGGCCATGGCGATGACGCGAAGAATAAGTGGCTACAGAGTAGGAGATGCGACGGGGCGAGGCCGGCGCACGTGCGGCGGAGACAGAGAGGGATGGGCGGCGGCGGAGATTGCGCCGGCGCGGCTGGAGGAAGACGACGGGGCCGGGCCCACGCGTCGATGAGAGGAGGAGAGGGAGACGGGCCGGGTTGGCGCGGTGGTGAATGGGCCGGGATGAGGTGGGCCGCGACGGGAGGGAAGAAGGAAGAGAAAAAGAAATGGGGAAGGCTGGGCCGGCTTAGAGGAAAAAGAGAACGGCGGCCCAAGAAGAAAGAAGAGAAAGGGAGAGAGGGACTGGGCCGGCTAGGGGAAAAAGAAGAAGGGGCGGCCCGACCAAGAGAAAAAGGCTTGATCTTTTTCTGGGAATTCAAAGGATTTGAATTTGAAGGAGATTCAAATTCGAACGAGGTTTTAAATCAAACAAACACTCAAAATAAAGTCAAGAAAACTCAGAGATGCATATGTTGGGTTTTGGTGTAAGTTTTCAAAATGAAAAATTTTAAAATTAGGGTGGTTTGGCTAACTTAATCACGCACTTGTTTTAATTTGTTTAAAATTCGAAAAATTCAAATTTTTAGTAGATTTTAAATGAAGGCAAAACACGGGTCGTGACATGGTTGCCTTCAACTCACATCAAAATATGTGTACTAACTGCTGACTTAACTATAATTTGTTTTTAGTTTTCTAAGATTTGCAGTTCGGCATGTGTAAAGATGATCTGTGGATTCAGCAGCATCCCTTCGAAAAAGAATACTTCACTTCTGTATAATAATGGTTACTGAGTACATAATACCCATGGCATGACGTGCGTGCTCTGAATCATTCTCCATTTCTCATGTCCTCGTCCGAGGATCAGATCCTTTTGGGAATCTGGCAAACGGCAGCACACCCAGCGTATATATTGCCGCGTTCAGTTTAGGAGCTACCCGTGCTCCTGCAGTTCCAGTTGATTTCGTATTCCCTGTCTTTTGGGTGGTGTTAGGTGTTAGATCAGGATGTCGCTTTCGGTTGAGCATGCACTTAATTTTCATCCTCAGTTCCTCTCAAGATAATTGTAGTACAAATGTACTACACGGAGTGATAAGCGTACTAATGGTACAGCGTACTTCAGCTTGGACCAAATTAAAACGCAGACTCTTGCTTTCCGATGTGATTGCTCGTGGAAGTGGTAGATGCAAAGTCAAGTAAGGAAACATGATTCCAAACGTACTTTAAATTGGATGGTCGTGATCCAAACCGCAAGAGAAAAGACTGCCCAAAGAGGAGTAGCAAAAGAAAGTGCTTGTCAAGAGCTACCCCAACTTGTCAAGTAAGCACCTGCCAAAACAAACAAACTTTTAAGTAAACATGGGCCAAGCCCAACTTCATTGCCTGAGAAGAGAAAACTCATGCTACAACCCCACTCACAAGGAGAAAGGGGGAAAAAAAAAAAACGGTCCGCTGGTGGATTAACGATCATGCCTACGCCACGAAGAAATGATGGTTCTTGTGATACTCTAGAAAACATGTGAACAATGTCACACGGTTCCATACAGAGTTTGACGGGAGTTTGTTTGACGGCCAAACAAACAAATGAGAGTCCTTTATACATCCTGCCTGATCTGTTCGTGTCCGTAGCAGACGCCGCGCAAGAGACGAAGTGGTGCACGAGTTGTGGTCAAGATTTTATTCCTTATCATAATCGTGCAATCATCTGTATGTGCTGTTCATCTTTCCAATCCATCCATCGATGAGTTTGTGAGTTCCATCCAATCGTTCAGTAACGGCTATCCGGTTCCACTGCCGAAGTGTTGCAGTACGATGGTTACAGCCACAAGAACATTACTGACAAAAAGTTGATGCAAACCTTGCGTTGAAACCCCGCCGAGTGCACTTTTTCGCCGACAAATGTCCCAAACCTGTCGCTTCAGAGTTGAGGAGCAAGCTGCACCGGATCAGCACAAGTTTGCTCCCAGGCATCTGTGGGAGGCGACTGCCACTGGGAGTAGGAGATAAACTCACGGCAGCCATCAAAATGGGAATACTAGCTGAAACGAGTATTGATTCGATGTGTCAGTTTTCCAGGGAATTCCTCTTTGTTAATGACGGTGAGGCACCAATGCGAAAAGACAGAGGTGCCGAACCCCAAAACCTGTGGTGCCGACTGAGGTAGTACTATCTTATACAGACAAGTTGAACGAACGGAGGCGATGGACGGAAGGATCGCTGATGCTGACGAGTGAGGCAGGCCACGACCGGCGCCCCCGGCGCACCTAGATGGCGTGCCGAATTTTGTCTTCTTCAGAAAAAGATGGCACGGTGTGCCTGTGCCGAGCGCACTGCTCGAAAGCGCGCCAACACTGTGAAACACGTTTCACGCGTTTGCCTACTGTGTGTGCAAGGTAGCATTGAACCACGGATCTTCTTTTTACACGCGGACGACGGAAATTTTCTTGTCGCCCTTGTTGTACTACGCTGATTTATACAGTACATATTAGTTACAGACTCATATGAACAGAAGAGCGCGCCGGGTTTCGGAACCTATCTAGTACAACTCTCTAGCTCCCCGGCGTGAACTTCATGCAGATGGGCGGCTTGATCTTGGCCAGCGCGAGCAGCGATGACGGGAACGTCCAGATCCCGTCGCCGCAGATGAGCCCGGATGCGATGGCCGGGATGAGCAGCGCGGCCTTCTTGCTGTCGAGCCTGTGGCGCACGTACACGACGAGGCTCCCCACGCACATGTCGATGGCGAAGCTGGCGCCGACGAGGAACGGCACGGCCATGGCCATGGGCAGCGGCACGAACCTTCCGAGCCGGCGCGGCAAAAGTCCCTCGCCACGTTGGCCAGCACCGCGAACGCGAAGAACCCCCGCGCACAGCTGCAGGCAGTGGTCGGGCAGCGCCGCGAAGCCCTCCACGCCCAGGACGGCCATGTTGCGGTACACGAGCGCGTACGGCGCCTTCCAGTACCCGTCCGGGTTGCCCACGTCGAACGCCTTGTAGAAGAGGAAGAAGGTGGGCGGCGCGATGACGCAGCCCATGAGCGTGCCCACCACCTGGCCCACCAGCATCGACCGCGGCGACGTCAGCGTCAGGTGGCCCGTCTTGAAGTCGTGCATCAGGTCGGCGGAGATGAGCACCAGCTGCTTCACGAGGCCGCACCCCACGAGGCCGGCCACCACGCCGTCATCTCTCCCCGCCCACGCCGCGAACACGAACAGCGCGATCTTGCCGTAGTTGTAGCCCATGTTCATGTCCGTCAGCCCGGTCCCGTACGCGTTGCAGAACCCCAGCGCCGGCGCCAGCAGGTACGCCACGATCACGTAGTACCACTTCACCTGCCGGAACATGAGCGGGATGGTGATCACCGCGATGGCGCTCAGCGCCGCGTAGCCGGCGTAGGCCACCCACGTCGGGATGTTGTCCCGGTTGAACACCTCGTTGCGCTGCATGTCGTCCAGCGCCATCGTGTCCGCGTCAGCCACTGCAGTTTCGAACATCAGTCAGCAATTTTATCCTAGGGGTAAAAAATGTGAGGCAAGCAAAGCATTTTTACAGTTTCTTTCTTTACCTCTGTTCAGGCTCCTGCGAGCTGATCTTTCGCGTACGTTCTTGACAGTGACAACGATGACTTTGACGAAGTTGTAGAGGCCGTCGCCCACGAGCAGAGCAATGCAGAGGAACGCCTGAGCAAGGAAAACAGCAAATGAGCAAGGAAAACAGCAAATTGTGGATACAGATAGAAGCTCAAACGAGGAAATGCCGTCAGATAAAGAGGAGCCATGCGCATACCTTGTAACCGTACAGGCTCGTCATGCTACTTTCAGAAGCCTTGGCAGAGTACCAATTCCCCTTCTGTTTGCTGATGAGTGGCCACATCACGCCCCAGGAAAGGACGGCGCCAAGCAGCAGCGAGAGGTTGACAAGGTGCGAGCAGATCATGCCGGCTCCGACATACGTGAGACTGAAGTCGAAGAAAAACCTGCCGAATGAATGACACCACCAAAGGCTGTGATTTTTCTGACGTGATTGCGCACTGAATTATTAACGAGAAAAAAAAGGTAATATCGCTTTATACGTTTGCTTCCAAGCTTTGAGCCCGAAAGTAGGGAACTGGAGGAACCCGCAGATGTCGCCGCCGGTGAAGAACCACTGGAAGAAGCTCCACAGGAAGCTGATCCCGAAGTACTTGAGAATCCGCGGACTTGCTTTCTGGCACGAAGGTGAAAGTAAACAGTTCAGGTTAGTATCCATTCCTGCCGTGTTTGGTCGTCAGTTCAATGAAAGATTTCGTCAGCACAGACCGAGTGGCTGACTGACATAAGAGCGTGTAGTACCTCGCATTCTTATCTCCTTGAGGTGTGTGGAACCCGTTTATGAGCACAGCAGTGGCGGTGCCACTTGGATAAGTTAGTTATAGTCTATAACCAGTACCTAAGGAAAACAAAAATGTTTAATTTCAAGACAGGATCGTATAAGGTGACAAAGAGAAAAGTCAAAAGACTCAAGATTCCCTCTCATAAGGACAGTCTGTAAAGTGCTGAATTAGCAATTCATTAAGCGTGGCCAATGACAACAGTGGTCTATCTATGCTAAAATCTACTTCTATCCATGCCAAAATTTTCATCAGCTCTGATGGTAACAGCAACTCCAGAAAATTCAGAGTGTGCGGCTCAAAATGGTAAACGCTCAAAGCTTGTAGACTGAAAGTTCAGACAGGACCAGAGTACCTTTCTGAGAGGAAGCAAGGTGAGGAGCCCCACGAAACTGATGGCGAGGAGGAATCCCGTCATCCATCCGATGCCGGGCTCCTTGTAGCTCCCCGGCACGTTGCCCGGCGTGCTCGCCCCGGACAGCTCGTACGTCTTCTTGTTCAGCCCCAGCAAGAACGATCCGAACCCACCTGCAGACACAGACGCAGAGCAGGTGGCCGAATCACGGTCAGATCACTCAGGCGGTCAAGAACGGAACGGCGGCGGGAGGGGAGCTCGGCGCCTGATCGATAAGATGGGGATCTCACCGGCGAACCCGATGGTGTAGCAGGCGACGGCGCAGGTCTGCACGACGGTGTTCTCCTGGCGCGTGAAGGGGCGGGAGGCAATGCCGAGGCGGCCGAGCACGCGCGTCCACCCGCGGAGCGCGAGGAAGGCGAGCAGCGCGGCGGACACGTTCATGGTGGGGACGAGCCCCGTGGTGAGGCTCAGCTTCATCACGATCACCGTGTAGACGAAGCCGATGAGCGCGGCCGCCACCATGCCGCGGGCCGTGATCTGGTCGCGCCACGGCGGGACGCGCTCCGCCTCGCGCCGCGCCGCGGCCGCGGGCTCCGACTCCACGTCCTCCGCCGCGCGCTCCGAGGGCGTCTTCTCGATCTCGTGCGCGCCCGCCGGCGCGCGGTGGTCCATGGCGGCGGCGGCGGACCTGGGCACCAGCAGCTCGAGCTCCGAGGCTTTGGCGGCGGCGGTGGCGGCGGCGGCTGCAGCGTGGAGGCGCAGGTGTGAGGTCATTTGTGTACGCATAGCCAGCAGATGAGGCCAATCTGCCATCCATGTGCCCGTGCATTGTACAGCAGAAGAAAAGCAGTTGGCTTTCTGTTTATGCAAGTTTGTTTATGCAATCCCAAGCTCGCAACAAATAAAATACTATGACGACATCTTCGAACTCTGATGAGTGATGAACATAGCACGAGCAGAGGAATGGAGAACGTATCTCATCACCAAAGTTGTTGACAAAAAAGGAGAAAAATGAACATATCACATAAGGTTTTGAAGTGAAACCTGCCCAAACCACGCCAGAAATCCCTCGGGAAAAAAAAACACGCCAGAAATCACGAACACGAGCCGGGGAGAAGGAAAGGTGCAGGCTTAAGGTAACGGGTCACTGGAACAGGGGGGAAAAACGGCACAAGGTACACGAATTTCGCGAGCAGCAACCGAGACCAGACATGCAGAGGCGGGAGGGAGCCTGACCTGGGTTGCCGAACAGCAGCACCACCGCTCGGTTGATTGACTATGCTCGCGAATGGCGAGTGCCGATCACGCCACGACGAGAGAGCGGAACGGCCGGGCCGGGGCGCTCAATTATATAAGCGAGCAGGAGCAGCACCCGCGGAAACCTTCGCTGTACTGCGCGCCGTATCCGGTCCGGCTCGCGCGTGCGGTGAAGTACAAAAGTCGCAGAAGCTTCGGCGCTGCAGTACAACGTGTGACGGGAAATGGCGGATGGGGTCACCGGTTCACTGCCGATTTTTTTTTGTTTCCGACCCGGACCTGGGAGGGGGAGAGAGACGTGGTTGGACTTGGCAGGCGTCGCTGCTCGCTTCCCTTCCACTTGACCTTTAGGTTCTTTGGTCGGGAGCGCGACGGCGACGGCGAAGGCGACGAGATGACTAATGTGCGAGTCGTTGCTTCTGCTCTTCTCGCTCGCTCAAACTCGTACCGGATTCACATGGTTGGGGTGTGCGAGATGGCAGCTCAAAAATTCGATTGCCGATAGGGTGGCGTCGGCGTGCTGCGGGGCCGCTCACGCGCACATCAGGCATCTCCGGTTCTGCGTCGTAGAGTTTCGTGTGCGGGACTCAGGTGCCAGGTATGGTATTCCCCATCAATTGTTGATTGCTACAGAGGCACTTGATTGTTTCGTGTAATACTCGTGCTATGATGCTGACGAATGCTTCATGGAATAAGCACATTTATCCCTTGAAGAAAAACAAGAATAAGCACATTTATTCGTCTCATCAGTGGTCTGACTTGGCACCCTCACCAAGTTGGGAGTACACAATTTAAAGCGAAATACTACTACTGGTGGTAGTATAACCCTGAAGTCGGACCAATCAGTTTGTAGCTGGCTTATTTGTGAATCTTAACGGTACATGTTGCTAATTTACTGTATTAGGCGACGGCGAACCCGATGGTGTAGCAGGCGACGGCGCAGGTCTGCACGACGGTGTTCTCCTGGCGCGTGAAGGGGCGTGAGGCAATGCCGAGCCGGTCGAGCGCGCGCGTCCAGCCGCGGAGCGCGAGGAAGGCGAGGAAGGCGAGCAGCGCGGCGGACACGTTCATGGTGGGGACGAGACCCGTGGTGAGCTCAGCTTCATCACGATCACCATGTAGACGAAGCCGATGAGCGCGGCCCGCCACCATGCCGCGGGCCGTGATCTGCTCGCGCCACGGCGGGACGCGCTCCGCCTCGCGCCGCGCCACGGCGGCAGGCTCCGACTCCACGTCCTCCGCGCGCTCCGAGGGCGTCTTCTCGATCTCGAGCGCGCCCGCCGGTGGTCCATGGCGGCGGCGGCGGACCTGGGCACCAGCAGCTCGAGCTCCGAGGCGGCTAGGCGGCGGCTGCAGAGTGGAGGCGGAGGCGTGAGGTTGTTTGTGTACGCATAGCCGCGAGATGCGGCCAATCTGCCATCCATGTGCCGGTGCATTGTAGTGCTACAGCAGCAGAGAACCACTTGGCCTTTGTTTTTTATGGCAAATTTGTCGGGAGAATTGAAACAATAGCACTGGTAAAGGTTGGCTTCCAAAAAAGACCATTAGTAAACAGAGGGTCCAAAAAACGCCATCGAATCCTTCTCTTGGCTGCAAAGTGTAGCACTCCTCTCTAAAACATATTTTTCTGGACAGTTTTGCCCCCTGACGGCTTCTTCATCTGCGCTGCTGCTCCCGCGTGCTCTGCTGCTGCTCCCGCGCGACGCCTGCTCTGCTGCTGCTGCTGCTCCTCCCGCGCGACGCCCTCTGGCCACGCCGCTGCTGCTCCCGCCTGCCTGGTGCTGTGGCTGCTCATGCGCGCGACGCTAGCACCAGGCCCCGCCCGCGCCCCGCTGAGGCCCGCCCGCGACGCGACGGCCCGCTGGACGCGCATGTTGCCGGCGTAGGCGATGACCGGGTGCTCCGCTAGCCACGCGGCGAGCAGCCAGCGGCGGTCGACGGCGGCGTGGACGCACGCACTGGCAGCCCGCCTCGCCCCGCACGCGCTGCTTGCTCTGCCTCGCCCCCGCGTCGACGCACTGGCAGCTCCGCCTCGCCCCGATGCGAGCTCCGCCCCGGCCCGACGCACGCGAGCTCACGCCCTCCTACCTCGCCCCCGCGCGACGCTAGCTCCGCCTCGCCTCGCCCCGGCACGCGCGACGCGACCTCCGCCTCGCCCCGCCCCGCCGCAAATCGAATCAAGGGCTGCTCCGCCACGCCATGGGGATCCTGCCCCGCCGCCGTAGTAGGAGCTCGCGCGGGAGGAGCAGCAGCAGCAGCAGAGCAGGCGTCACGGGAGCAGCAGCAGAGCACGCAGGAGCAGCAGCGCAGATGGAGGAAGAAGCCGTCAGGGGCAAAACTGTCCAGAAAAATATGTTTTAGAGGGGAGTGCTACACTTTGCAGCCAAGAGAAGGATTTGATGGCGTTTTTTGGACCCTCTGTTTACTAATGGCCTTCTTTGGAAGCCAACATTTACCAGTGCTATTGTTTCAATTCTCCCCAAGTTTGTTATGTGATCCCAATCTCAAAACAAATAAGAACACCATGACGACATCGTCGAACTCCGATGTGTGATGAACATATCACGAGCAGAGGAAATAGAGAGAACGAATCTCATCACCAAAGTTGTTCAGACAAAGAGCGACCTTTCACATAATAAGCATAGGAATTGACCGGTAAAAGGAAATGATCAGATTTTGAAGCGAAACCCGCCCAAACCACGCCAGAAATCACGAACACGAGCCGGGGGGAGAAGGAAATGCCAAGCTGAAGCTGCTCGAATTTCGCGAGCAGCAACCGTGACCAGACATGCAGAGGCGGGAGCCTCACCTGGGTTGCCGAAACAGCAGCAGCACCGCTCGGTTGATTGACTGACGATGCTGGCGAATGCCGATCACGCCACGACGAGAGCGCGGAATGGCCGGGCCGGGGCGCTGAATTATATATACGCGAGCCGCACCGCACCCGCTGAAGCCACCTCGCTGTACTGCACGCCGTATCCGTCCGGCTCGCACGTGCGGTGAAGTACAAAAGTCGCAGAAGCTTCGGCGCTGCAGTACAACGCGGGCTCTCGGTCGCGGAGGGTGACGGGAAATGGCGGGTGGGTCATCGGTTCGGCGCCGATTTTTTTTTGTTTCCGACCCGGACCTGGGAGTGAGACGTGGTGTTGGAATTGGCAGGCGTCGCTGCTCCCTTCCTTCCACTTGACCATTAGGTTCTTTGGTCGGGAGTGCGATGGCGACGGCGAAGGCGACGACTAATGTGCGAGTCGTTGCTTGTGCTGTTCTACTTCTCGCTTGCTCAAACTCGTACCGGATTCACATGGTTGGGGTGTACGGGATGGCAGCTCAAAAAATTCGATTGCCGATAGGGTGTGGCGTCGGCGTGCCGCGGGGTCGCTCGTGCCCATCAGGCATCTCCGGTTCTGCATCGGAGAGTTTCTTGTGCAGAGATTGAGGACCATCAGGTGGGTGGAAACCTTGTTCATACAAATAAGAAGGGCTGGACACCAGTCATAGGTAGAAATAGGAAAGCAAAATAATTTTCAATGAAAGGAATCTCTTGGAATATTAGAGGGTTGAATAAACCTGGTAGGAAGTTGAACTTAGCTGATACTATTAAGTCAAATAGCTTAGATTTTATAGCTGTAGTAGAAACTAAGATGAGAGAATATAGAGGTAATTATTTAAGATCCTTATCTGGTAATGTGCCTTTCAACTGGAATGTGCTGCCATCAAAAGGCTCTGCAGGAGGCATCCTTGTTGCTTCTAATGATTATCTGTACACAGTAGTAGCTAATGAGGTTTTAGAGTATTGCATTAGTTTACTAATCAAAGACAAAAGAACTGGTTTTGACTGGAGATTGATAGTAGTATATGGCTCTCCCTATGAGGAAGGGAAACAGGCCTTTTTAGATGAGCTTGACAAGGTGGTTGGGTCCTGGAATGGTCCAACTATGGTAGGTGGCGACTTTAACCTGTCAAGGTTTAGCAAAGACAAAAGTAACAATAGAATCAACTTTCATTGGTCTAGTGTCTTTAATAACTGGGTGGATAAGTGGGCTCTGCTGGAATTTAATATTGCTAATAGAGCCTTTACCTGGTCGAACAAACAAGAGAACCTAATCCATGCTAGGTTAGATAGAGTGTTTGTGTCAACTGACTGGGAGGCTACATTCCCTCTAACGACAGTCAGAGCTTTATGTAAAGAGAATAGTGACCATACACCTTTGCTTGTTGATACTGGGACAAACATGTTCTTTGGGAAAAAGAAATTTAGGTTTGAGAAGTGGTGGCTGCTGAGACCTGATTTTAAGGAGGTGGTAGTTAAGGCCTGGCAGTTACCATGTGAGGCAACTGGCCCTATGGAAGTTTGGCAAATGAAGGTTAGAAATTTTAGGAAACTAGCTAGAGGGTGGGCAGCAAATGTGATTGCTGACCAAAATAGGAGTAAGAGATCCATATCTGAGGAATACAATAAACAAGATATTGAGTCTGAATCAAGAGAGCTTAGTGTGACTGAAAGAAATAGGATGAAAGAGGTAGCTGTAGAGCTAGAAAGATTATGGGCATTAGAGGAGATAAAGATTAATTAGGCAAAGATCTAGGGAGAACTAGTAAAAATGCACGTGCGCCACGCACGTGATCGAGAAAAATGCACCACTTGGCAGGACCTTTGTAGCTTAAATTAAAATTCCAATGCATCTTTAATGGAATATAAAGAGGAAGGGAGAAAATGTGGTACCATTTATTTATACCAAAATACACCTTTAAACTTGTTGAAATTGAAACATGACATGAAAGCTAGTGCCAACTCCTCTAGGATTTTGGTAGGTTGTGACTATCCCTCTTATTCGTGCCAGTAAAACTCATTTCATTCTTACTAAAGTACAGTCAACAAATGATTATACTCAAATTAAAGGGATGATGATGTATGATGCATAAACCACAATTAACCAAAGTACCGAACCCTGGTTTTGAGACCTCAAGCATATGCTCCACATCCACGACAGGTGCGGTTGCAGACAGAGACGATGCAACCAATCTGCAGGGTTCTTGTTTGACGCTCTACAGTCCATGTTCAGCCTAGCAATGCAGTAAAAGAAATTTTAGCTCCAGAAAGCATGCATACAAAAGTATATAAACAAGTAAAGGAAACCATACGGTAGTCATAGGATGCTTGATCATGAGACAAGCTTTTAGTCCAAGATATCTTGAGAGAAGGTACAACTGTAACACTTCTCAGTCCCCAACCTCTGCAATCCAGTCACCGAGAAACAAATGTCCTCCAGAACAATCTCTCCGGAGGGGTTGGATTGTTACTTACCAATAACAGAAGATATTAAGGATTTCATTTCAGATGTATTTACACTCCATGTGAGATGGCCAGTTCAATTGCATCCCCTCTCGTGGCACTATCTGGTCCAACCATAGTCATCATGCCAAATCGTCTTGACACCGATACCCATGATGGCTTTGGGAGTTACATTGCGCAGTGTGATGCCATGCCATGCGACGACCAAGGCGGTAGGATCGCTTTGCTCAAATATAATCAATCAAATACCCATATCGAACTGACGGAAGAAGGAACCAGAACAGGCATAAGAAATAAAAAAACAAGGCCATTTGACAATTTTTGCAGCAAGTTAGATCACAAATTCAGAATTAGTGAAACTCATATCCATGAAAATCTTTAGAATTTTTTGGGGAAAACTTGTTATTGTTATGGCAAGCCTCCCATTACAAACAGATATT
The DNA here is from genome assembly GCA_012490785.1 of Eragrostis nindensis. Taxonomy (NCBI): domain Eukaryota; kingdom Viridiplantae; phylum Streptophyta; class Magnoliopsida; order Poales; family Poaceae; genus Eragrostis; species Eragrostis nindensis. The sequence goes on along the minus strand of JAAXCT010002136.1, from coordinate 72,658 downwards.
CAAAAGCTATTAACAGACTAATAAAGAAAAATCCCTAATCCAAGCTATATATCATGCTCTTCCAGCGACACAGAAAAGCTGCCACCCACTGTCATAGGTGGCGAGATGAGGTAAATCACGAAGGTAAAAGTAAGCATTCCAATTAGTTTCAGCTAATAAACGTAGGAACTGGTTAGAGATGTCAGTGATCTGAATTCTAAACATGCATATCAATCGTGAAGGAATAAATGATGAGTCCTCATTTCTGTTGTACACCTCTCTTCCAAGTCCAGAATTTAATTAAAAAACAATTGACTATATACACTATGCTTCAAACCAATTTGGCATATTAGAGGTGCATTGTGTGCAGTGGGCAAGATGCATTATCAGGGTTAAGAAAAATTGACTGGTTAAAATGACCTGTGAGGCTGTGAGTGTTTGTTACCTTCTAGTTGCACCATCCAGTAAAGCTTGTATGTATTATAAAGCTACACCATCCAGTAGAAGACCTTTCAATCAATAAATTTCATGCATTTTCAGTGGAGGTAATAAATAAGAAAGGGATAATAACCTTAAAGTTCTAAAATAGAAGGCTCCAAATAAGTAGTGAACCTGAGAGAGATGGAACGAACGGAACAAATTCCAGTGCTCTTTGTTTTAAATAATGGAATAACATACCGAATTGCAGATATTCTTGCTCAAACCTTCTGCTCATGAACCTGTTGCAAGCATCTGGAAGTACAAGCAGTGAGTTCAACGTCCTCCTTAATTTGCTGATCTAAATGAGCACACCATCATCTAAAAATTGCAAACAAGATTGTATAATTAGTGAGTTCAAAAGTTAAGCTAATCTCTCTTTTGCATTCTCCATCATCTTTGACTGCCAAAAAAAGGTTAAAAAAACAAATTGCAATGGCTTGCAAAGAATATGGAACCAACTGATGGAATCATAGATACTTTTGAACAGGTATAGGCGTGTAGCAGTGGGGCAATTCATCAAACATGTTGCAGGCAACACAGAAGTAACCTCAATGTCTTGCACTCCTCTGCAATGGCGACAGTGCTGCACCACGAACACTGCCACCCCTAAGGAACGCGCGTGGGGGGAGAAGGGCGGGTTGTGCCTCCGCCCAGCACAACCTCGCCGTCGCCGCGTCTCCGCCCAGTCTCGCCGCGCCTTCGTCCAGCCTCGCCGCCACTCCGCCCAGCCCAACTCGCCGCCGCCGAGCCTCCTACAGTCTCGCCTCGCGCAGGCTGCGTAGCCCCTGCGCCTCGCCCTGCCTCGTCGCCGACCCCGGCCGCCGCAGATCCCACAGCGCCGCCATTCGCCGACCCCGGCCGTCGGCGCCGCAACCCTAGCTTCCCTTCCTCTCCCGCCCTCTCTCTCTCTCTCTCTCTCTCTCTGCTGCTCGCCCGCTCGGTAATCGCGAGAGATTTGGAAAGGGAAGGAAGAACGGGAAGGAAAGGTGAGAGGAAATCGCGTAGGTGGGAGATCGCCGGGTGAGAAACAAGGCCGGGTGCGAAAAGTTTTTAGGATGTCAGGAATTTTGAACTAAATCTGACGCGCGTAACGCTAAAAACGTCCCCTCCTCTGGCATGGGGCCGGTTTTGGCAGGATTAGACGGTAGATTAAAAAGGTAAGGGTGATAATCAACGGTTGATATACACGTGGGGTAGATTCTGGCAGGTCAAAAATGTATTTTTTCCAACTGATTCTTTAAGGGTTTAGAAGATATCTTGGAGGGGGATAGGAATACAGCTTACTTCCAGGCAGTTGCTAACCAAAGAAGTAGGAAGAAACTCATAGCAGAATTAGAAGGGCCACAGGGTGTGGTAAATGACAATGATGGGATGCTCAAAATTGCTGTGGATTTTTATAAGGACCTGTTTAGAAAAGAGGACAGGGGAGAAGTGATCTGGGTGGTAGTTTCTGGGATAATGAGGACTTAGTTACTGTAGAGGAAAAGGAGAAGCTAGAGCAGCAGTTTTTCATGGGTGAATTAAAAGAGGCTGTTTTTAGTTGCTACTCTGATGGTGCTCCTGGACCTGATAGTCTTTCCTTTATGTTCTACCAGAAATTCTGGGATATAGTGAAGTTTGATTTGAAAAACATGCTGGATGCTTTTTACAATGGTAATTTAGATCTGTATAGGATTAATTTTGCTACTTTGACCCTGATTCCTAAGGAAAATGATGCTAGACAGATGAAAAAGTTCAGACCTATTAGTCTACTTAATTGTAGTTTTAAAATTTTCTCTAAACTTCTCACTATTAGCCTGAGTAAGGTCATTGATAGGTTGATTGGTGACCAACAAAGTGCTTTTATCAAAGGTAGGTACATACTAGAAAGTGTAGTGATAGCACATGAGTTAGTACATAGTATACATAGAGAGAAAGAACCAGGGGTGATTATCAAGTTGGACTATGAAAAAGCTTATGATAGAGTGAACTGGGATTTTCTCTTTGAAGTGTTACAATCTAGAGGTTTTGGGGAAAGATGGATAGGATGGGTTAGAAAAATTGTGATAGGAGGGTCTGTTAGTGTTACTCTTAATGGTGTAGAAAGCAATACTTTCAAACCAGGGAAGGGACTTAGGCAGGGGGATCCCTTGTCTCCCCTCCTGTTCAATTTTGTGGGGGGTGCGTTTAACAAAATGTTAGCTAAAGCTACTAGGAAATGGTTTGATACAGGGCCTGATGAGTGGTGTGAGAACTGAAGGTGTGGTGTCTCTGCAATATGCAGATGACACTATTATCTTCTCAGTAGCTGATGAAGAGAAAGTGAGGAACTTGAGAGGGGTACTATCTTGCTTTGAAAGATTGTCAGGAATGAGAGTGAATTTCCACAAAAGTGAGCTGAATGAATGTAGATGAAGAGATGGCCATGATCTTTCACATGTCTTTAGTTGTTCCATAGGAAGTTTGCCGATGAAATATTTAGGGGTCCCTTTACACCATATTAAACTTAGGAGAGAAGACATTCAACCATTAGTAGATAAGATAATCAAGAGGGTAGCAGGGCTGGAGGGGGCGTCTCCTTTCATATGGAGGTAGGTTAGTGTTGATTAAGACTTGCCTAGCAAGTATTCCCATTTATTTATTGTCCTTTATAAAATTCCCTAAATGGGCAATAGACATGTTAAACTCTCACATGGCCCACTATCTTTGGAAAAACTTTGATGGACATAAAGCTTATCATCTTGCCAACTGCCCTAGTGTAGCTATGAGGAAGGAATATGGGGGGTTAGGGATACCAGATTTGAGGGACCTGAATATTTGTTTGTTGGGATCATGGATAAGAAGATACAATTCTAGTAAAGGGAAGCTATGGAGAGAAGTAATAGAGCATAAGTATGACACTGCATCTCCTAACATTTTTGCATGTAGTGCTGACAATGTTTCACAATTCTGGAAGGGGGTTTTGTGGGCTGCACAAGTAGCTAGAGCTGGTTTTAGATGGAGAATAGGCAATGGTATTAATGTTAAATTCTGGGAGGACAATTGGTTAGGATCTTCTAGTCTAGCTATCCAGTTCTGGGAACTCTATGTTATAGTTAATGAGAAAATAGAACAGTAGCAGACCTGTGGGATGGGGAAAATCTGAAGTGTACCTTTAGAAGATGTGTAGATGAGAGATTGATGAGAATGTGGGAGGAGGTAGTCCAGATAGCTTCAACAATAACTTTATCAGGTGAGGATGATGGGATGATATGGCAATGGTCCTCCAGTGGGGTTTATTCTTCACAATCTTTGTACAAAGTAGTGAATTTCAGAGGTGTGACACCTTGTTTCAACCTGCAGTGTGGAAAATTAGAGTTCCCCCTAGAGTGCACATTTTTTTGTGGCTTCTCTCAAAGAAGAAGTTGCTAACAAGAGATAATCTAGCTAAGCGAAGAAAAGTAGAGGATAAAAGATGTCTATTCTGTAATGAACCTGAGAGTGTTAATCATCTCTTTTTTGAATGTGTCATAGTAAGTAGACTGTGGAATGATATATCTGAAGTGTTTGGTTTTAGAATAGGAGATAATTTGAAGGAATAGCTAAGTTCTGGATTTCCGAGAAGAAGCATTTAGTATGCAATGTGTTTAGTTCTGCTGTGCTTTGGGGGGTGTGGAAACTCAGAAACAATTTATGCTTTCAGCATGGAAAATGGAGAGACATACGCACCACCTGGAGGAGGATTGTTCCCATGATAAAAGAATGGAACCTGATGTGCCCACTGAAGTCAGCACCTTCATGGGACCATCACTTCGCCAAACTGGAAGAGGTGACAAGGAGGCCAGAGCGTGTGCTTTGGATGACCTGAAGAAGAGGATGGACAAAGCTCAACTATCAGGAGAGGATGATGCAGAGTTTGAGTGGCTGTGAGGGGCGCGTTGGCATGTCTGTAATAGCTGGTAAAGTAGAGATTTTAGTGTGAAGCTGATGGCTTCGCATCTGGACCTAATTGCCAAAACCTGATGTACAACTGTGGTCTTGAGTTTGCAATGCAAATGATGGACTGGGGCTTTGACCCTAGAAGTCTAAAAAAAGTTTCGTGTGGAGAGCTCAATACTCATGTGCCAGGTATGGTATTTCCCATCAATTGTTGATTGCTACAAAGGCACTAAGTTGTTTCGTGTACTCGCTATGATGCTGACGAATGCTTCATGGAATAAGCACATTTATTCGTTTCAACGGTGGTCTGACTGGGCACCCTCACCAAGTTGGCACACAATTTTAAGGCGAAAATACTACTACTGGTGGTAGTATAACCCTGAAGTCGGACCAATCAGCGTGTAGCTGGCTTATTTGGGCATTTTAACTGTACATGTTGCCAACTTACTGTATTTATATCTGGATAAAGTCCATTTTACTCCCTCCAAATTTGCTTCTAGTTTACATAATATCCTAAATAAAATTTGGTTTACTTTACCCCCAAAATTTGTCAAATTAGCTCACTTTTCACCTTTTCTCTCCAATCCAAAGAGGTTTTGTTAATGTAGAGTCATGTCAATACAATTTTGTTGATATAATTTGATTTATGTTTTATTCATACACGACATTAGAACACAAAAGTAACAATTAGGGCAAACTCTTAGGTAGAGATTAGCAAGAATGACTATGCCCATAGTAGAGAGAGATATAGAAAGATGAAGACAAACTCTTGGGTAGAAATCGATAAGGACGACTAGCATCACCATGGAATATTGCATGTATGTTCGTGTTGAGTCTTTAAAATTGCCTTGACTTAACTTCACGTCAGTAAAACAACATTTGATTGAAGAGGAAAGGTGAAAAGTGAGTTGATTTGGCAAAAGTGGGGGGTAAAGTAAACTAAATTTTACTTCAGGGGGTTATATGGACTATGGCTGAACTTAGGAGGAGTAAAATAGACATTATCCTTTATATCTAAAACTATATCGGGTGCCAAATAACGCATCTGCACGAACATTACTGTATTTACAATAATGTTTCTTTAGTGTATATTATGTTGTTTCAAATTATACCATATGAATGACTAATAATATAATTAACAATTCAACATATACGATAATTGAAAGGAAACCTTTTGTGCGTAGCTCAGAAACTAGGGGTCTGTTTATGGAGTATGTGATCATGCTAGACTATACACAGTGGTATGTAAGATGAGTTTGTGACAATACATGGAGTATGTTGGCATACTCGATTTCATATGCTAGTGATACATCTTGATATTATAAAAAAACATAGGCTCCCCTGTGCAAAAAATTATTTGGTAGATTTATAATATATTTTGGTGCTTATGGAATGTAATGTCAACTTCATGGACATATCATGGGATGATAGTTTGCCATAGTCAACCAAGTGTTCTCCAGTGTTCCATCGGGTATATGTCAGCCACATCATCTTCCTCTACGGACTATAGGTTCCCCTAGGTGATGCCGGGGGGAGGAGGGTTCTTGCACTGTAAGTTGGTTTTCATGTATTGTAGGTGATGCCGGGGGAGGGGGGTTCTTGCACTGAGACGGAGGGAGTACTACTACTGGTGGTAGTATAACCCTAAGGTCAGACCAATCAGTTTGTAGCTGGCTTATTTGGGCATCTTAAGGGTACATGTTACCAATTTACTGTATTATATCTGGATAAAATCCATTTTCCTCTCTCCAAGTTTGCCTCTAGTCCAGACAATACCTTAAGTAAATTTTGGTTTTCTTTAGACTCAAAATTTGTCAAATTATCACATTTCGCTCCAATCCAAAGCGGTTTCGCTAACGTAGACTCATGTTACTACAATTTTGTTGATATAATTTGATCTATGTTTATTCATACATGAGGCTAGACCATAAAGGTAATGATTAGGGCAAACTCTTAGGTACATATTGACGAGAATGACTATGCCAAAGTAGAGGGAGATATAGAAAGATTAAGACAAACTCTTGGTTGGAAATTGAAAAGGACGACTAGCACCACCTTGGAATGCATGTATGTTCGTGTTGAGTCTGTAAAATTGCCTTGACTTAACTCCACGTCAGTGAAACAACATTGGATTGCAAAGTAAAGGTGAAAGTGAGCTGATTTGGCAAATGTGGGGGGTAAAGTAAACCTAGTTTAGGGGTTATTTGGACTATGAGTAAACTTAGACGGAATAAAATAGACTTTATCCTTTATATCTAAAACTCTATCTGATGCCAAATGACACATCTGCACGAACATTACTGTATTTACAATGATGTTTCTTTAGTGTGCATTATGTTGTTTCAAATTATACCATAGGAATAACTAATAATATAATTAACAATTCAACATATATGATAATTGAAAGGGAAACCTTTTGCGCGTGTGGTATGTAAGTTGAGTTTTTGAGAATACACGGAGCATGTTGACATTCAAATATGCTAGTGATACGTCTCAATATTCTAAGAAAAACACATAGGCTCTCCTGTGCAAAAAATTATTCAGTATGATTTATAATATATTTTGGTGCTCATGGATATATAATGTCAAGGGGCTTGGGGATTGGGTGGGGGGCGGGGGGGGGGGGGGGGGGGGGGGGGGGGGTGGATGCTGTGGCTTGCTTCCTCCCACTACGTGGCGTCCTCCTATTGGTTTTCAGTTTTATGTGGGTCCAGCAGGCGGAGCGCCCGTCCGTCGATGGAACGCCGTCATGCTTCCTCTTCCTCAGTTTTTCCTCCCACAACAATTAAAAAAGAGACTAAATCGAGTGCCCAACGATGAGCTCCGTCCAAATTCATGGCATCTTCGTCCAATTCCACCAATCACCAAACAATCCAGACTCACCGGTCGTCGTTGTTAACTCGATTGCTGCCGTAGTGTTCGACTCTGACAGCCGCAAGCACGATTTGATCTGTAGCCTCTGCTGGGCTCGATTCGAGGCAAGCAACTGGCAGCTTGCAAGGGAATTGATTCGAACCCAAGTGATGCTCCACATGCTCGTGTTGGCGTCGAAAGGGCAAGCTTTCCTTGAACTTCTGGGCATATCGTCGGCGTCTCAGATAGTTCCGCCAGGAGCGCTCAGCAGTTCTTAACTCCGTAAATGTGGTCGCCAAACGGCGTTACGTGCATGGACGGGTCGCTCCGCCCACTGAAACCGAAAACCAATGGGAGGACGCCACGTAGTGAGAGCACGGATGGGAGCAGGCAGGACGCATCCGCGGGGGGGGGGGGGGGGGGGGGGGGGTGGGGGGGGGGGTGCATACTAGTGCGAACCAACGCAATCAGACGACCACGAATTCAGGACGCAGGAGGGGTCAGGACTCTGGAGCAATCAAAGTTCTTGCGTTTTCTTTGGTTCGATAGTAGTATGGTTCATTTAATTCATATGAATTAGGTGAACCAAAGTTTAATGAACTCATGACCCATATACTAGATCCCAATTGTGAACCACTTTGCTCATTTCATTTGTTAAATTAGTATCAGTTAGCCTTTTCTTATCACTTTTACTTTATTTTGTTATTTCTGTTTCAAGTGACATTTCAAAAATAATAGTCATATTCACAAAGTCATGAACTTATTCTTATCCATTAGACCATGATCCTGAAGATCCAGTTGAGTACATATGTATCGATTTTATTTATTTTATGATTCTTCCTTGGTTCACTTAACTGGATGAGTTCCTATGGATGGGCCCTTGGTGGCGGCGGAGTTTGTATTCTTGGAACAGTCCAACCTGGAAAAGCAATGTTAATATTATACCCTAGAATAATAGGTGAGGCAATTGAAAAATAATTTATACTTTTCTATGTAACAATTACTCACTAAAGATTTAACAGCACTAGCTTTTTTTTAAAAAAAGAAAATGTAGAGATATTAGGTACTCACTTCCACATTTGGTCCCAGGTGTCAATGGCTTGCCACAATTACGTGCAAGCCGGAAAAATTTTGCAGTACTTATGGTGCTTTGATCTTGAATTGTAAGTATACCACATATGCAATCCATGTCAGCTGTTTCCACAACTTGAATACAATTGTTGCTTGGATCAACATAGGGTTTACCAATTGCGAGGGTGTTCATACAATTGTGCATAACTGAAACTTTCTCACCATGACAATCCCGCTCACTCCAAGCTTGATCTGTTGTAAGCAAAGTGAAAACTAATGCAAAGATCAAGAGTTGAGAGAATACTTTTACAACCATCATCATGTACCCGTATTTTGATGGTTGAGAGAATTGTTTCCTCTATCCTAGAATAAAAATGATGAATGCTGATCGAGATATGGATACCATATGCTTGCGCTGCACACTTCTATTTATAGCATGTGAGAAGGTGGGCCCCATTATAGATTAATGCCGAGGAACCTAGAACTGGTAGTGCCGTATCAAAGTCCAATTTCTGAAATTAAAATAATATATTAATAAATCTTCGAATAAGCTAGCAATAACATTCAATATGAGCCATGAAACCACACATAAATATTACAAAATTAGAAGTGCTATACATGCTACTGTCATGCACAACGACCGATCATCAACATCCAATGGATTGTATGGCTCACATCACATCGCAGATCATACCGTTCATATTTTCTAGTTGTAGAATGCAGTTGAATTTGAGCACTTTCTTATGATATCCTAGAACCGATTAGCTAGCGAAACAGATATGATTATTCATTTATGGTTGTACCACATAAAAAACCCAAATTGTAAGAAAAAGGTAAGCATTAACAGGCTAAAAAGAATAATGCACTAAAACCTAAGTCACGATCATGGTTCAAAAAGGAGAGAAATGTCATGAAATCCTAGGAGTTCTCGGCAGACCATCGTTATATGACTCATTTAATTTGGATTGATACTAAGTACCTCAACCATCACCCCCAAATACTATCATTTTACATTTTTTAGACCTTTTAGCTCCAATCCAAAGCATGTTTGCTTCAACATCTCAAATTTGTTGATGCACATCTGCCCATAGTAGCCCTTGCGGCTTAGCACGAAAGCACAATGAACAACAGAGCATGATGTTTTATTGGAGAGAATGCCACAAAGGTGAACCGTGCCCTAAAGCTAACCCATATGTCTGTGATACCTTACTCAACCTCACCCAGATAGATCCTTTGTTCCATTAACGCACTCAGACCAACATGAATACCTCACACATTTCACATATTGTTGCAAAAGCATTATTAATTAACACAACCTATTAGGATTCAGATTCTCAATGGCTTGTGGTCTGCAAAGGAACCTGGATTAGTATCAACCATGTGTGCCCTAAAGCTAACCAACTTGTGTTTGTGATACATTACTCAACCTCACCCAATATATCCTTATTTGTTCCATTAACACACTCATGCCAACATGAATATCTCATTGATTAACACATTGTTGCAAAAGCATTATTTTTTGGGAAATTTTGCAAAAAACATTATTAAACCTATATAATCCTTTACCTAATTAGGCTTTGGATTCTCAGCAGCTCGCGGTTTGTATAGGAACTTGGGTTGTTAGTATCAACAGGAGAACAAGTGGAAGGGGTAGTTTATCACAGAGATTGAATCCAATAACCTACTGGAATGATAAGATGATCTTTTCATCATTGGCACTTAAAACGAAAAAGATAGTTGGCTTGAGGCTTTTGGTTCAGTTGCAATGCAAGCCTTTAAGTGTTTAAATATGCCTACTAAGTTTCTTTATTGTCTATTATGTTGTTTCAAATTATACCATAGGAATAACAAATAAGATAACAACTCAACATATACGATAACTGAAAGGAAACCTTTGATGCGTAGCTCAGAAACTAGGGGGTCTCATATAATGTGGTATGTATATGGAGTATGTGATCATACTAGACTATAAAGAGTGGTATGTAAGTTGAGTTTGTGAGAATACATGGAGTATGTTTTTTTTTTGCAAGGGAAAAGGGAGTTTTATTAAATCAAGGTAGGGTTACAATCTGTTGCAATGATACATAATGGTTTTCATATGCTAGTGATACATCTCAATATTCTAAAAAAACATAGGCTCTCCTATGCAAAAGTTTATTTGGTACGGTTTATAATATATTTCGGTGCTCATGGATCTCATTGGCTGTGTACATCCTCAACAGAGCACCCACGAGGAGCCTTGATGGTCGAACGCCATATGAGGCGTGGCACAAGAGGAAACCACGAGTGTCGCATCTGCGGACTTTTGGTTGTGTGGCACATGTGAAGAACAAAAGTCCAGGCATCAGCAAGTTGTCTACAGATCAACTGCCATGGTCTTTCTTGGCTATGAACCAGGAACAAAGGGATACCGGGTGTATGATCCGGTTGCGAAGAGGCTGCACGTTAGCCGTGATGTGGTGTTTGAGGAGCAGCGGCTTGGGGCTGGACAAGCGGCAACAATGAGAAGCAGTGGGCGATTGAGAACTTCAGTGTCGAGCACACAGACACTGTAGTTATCCGGCAACAAGCAGTAGCAGTGGTGGAACGCCAGGACCAGCGAGCCCTCTTCAAGCTGCAAGCTCTCCCTCGAGGCCTCGACACCAGCAACGGGGAGTAGTGCCGCGACCCCTGAAGTTGCGTGGGCTACTCCCCCGACCGAGGGGGCAGTGGAATCGGATGGCGTGGGGACTTAGGTTCCGCACGCTGTCGGACATCTTGGACACCAGTGATGAAGTTCAGAATTTTGAGTACAGTGGCTTGTGCTTGCTAGCAGCGGATGAACCAGCCAACGTCGATGAAGCTCTCAGGGAGAAGTGTTGGCGTGATGCAATGGAGGCCGAACTGGAGTCGATCCGTGAGAACAAGACATGGGCACTGTATGAGCTGCTGGGTGGCCAGCGCGTCATAGGGCTCCATCTCTGCAAGAAGATGGGAGGAGCTCCGGTAGATGAATCCAGGTAGAGAAGTATGATTGGAAGTCTTCGCTATTAGGTTAACACATACCTGACATAGCTTATGCTGTTGGAGTATTGAGTCGTTTCATGGAGGCACCACAAGAGGAACATTAATTTGGCTGCAGTGAAGAGGTTGCTCAGGTACTTGGCCGGTACAATGAGCTATGACTGCAAGTATACAAAGGGGAGATATTTTACGGTGTTTGCGAAGTATCTAGAGGTAGGGGTAAAAACGGGACGGATATTATCCGACCGACCGACTGCCGAATCCGTATAAAATTAATATGAGCAAATACAGGATGCATAGAAAATTACCCGACACTTTCCGTGCCCAAATTCGAATCCGAAAAATAATAGCGGGATAGGATACGGGACGAGTAGTAGTCCGTCCCGAATCCAAATATCATGTGATAGGAAAACGTTTATAATGATTATAGACCAAAACAACATGGTCTGAAATCGAGAGATCAACTTAAATAAGAGTCAAAATGACCTTGGTCATGTATATCGATGGTTAATATGTCATTTCTTACTCTAATTGCTTCTCTATCTTTTGATTTTTCATCCTTACAAACACTATGACAATTCCATGTACGACTCCGAATCCGAACAAAAAATATGGGACAGGGTATGGGATGTAGAAGTAATTATCCCGCAGTATCCGCTCTGACTCCGAATCCGAGTAAAAACATATAGGATAGGATATGGGATGTGCTCTATCCGCCCATATTCGATCCGTTTTCACGCCTACCTAGAGGTACCAAGAGGTATTGCGATGTGGACCGTTGATCCAAGAAGGGGTAAGCTATGGAATAAAAATTATCATTACTAATGGCAAGTGAATAATAACATGGTAACTAAAAGACTTTATTTTATTACCATATTTCTGTTAGAAAATTAGGCAAATTACGGCATATTTTAATTCTAAAATACTCAAGGTGAAACAAGATTGTGTGTAGCAAGAGTGATCTTGTGACTAAATTAACCAAGTGTGTGTTCATTTCTATTTCACAAAATAGCACGAACAAAATAGAAAACAAGAGTATGTTAAGAATGTACCGAGAGGCGTGACCAGTGCCGGAGGCACTGACGGCACCGTTCCCAACAGTCGACATGTCGGGCTGCTTGAAGTAGTCGATCTAAGATGGTGCAGGAGGAAGATGTACGTCGTGCAGTCCCTCGAACAGACACCGGGAAGTAGTTGTTCACGTAGCTAGCTCCAAGGAAGTAGCCGATCAACGAGCAGTCGCGCTAGCGCTCCCCAAAAACCTGATCGCCCGTCTATCCGTGCAGATGTCGCAACGAGACGTGGTTTCGGAGGCCTGCTCTCCCAATACTTGTACGCGCAAGTACCGGGATAGAGATGCAATAGTGCAGAAATAGCAAGTAGAAATTATGGAGTTGTTTTTCACGTGTGTGTTCTTCTTCAGCCCACAAATACTTATAGAGGTTAACAAGAAGATGAAAGGAGCAATGCATGAACGCATTAGTTACTTGTGCTATATTAACGTCCAGATCATTAAGGTCATTATTCAGGCCATTGTATTTTATTATTAATCCAAGGATTAACTCTCAATCAACTATGACACCATGTAGTGCTCCAAACATTTCTATTCCAACTCCACGGCAGGTGATGTACACCTTAATTAAGTTGGTTTATTCCTCCTTTACTTTTGCATGGGACTAAAGGCTCATAAACTCTAGAATTCCATGGGCCTTGGATTTATTTGATTTAATTGTGAATTAAAAAGGCACACAAATGCCTATGAAATCTAACAATCCCCACCAAATTCAAGGCACATGAAAATGCTCTCAAATTTCATTGCTATTTTGATATACCGGTGTTTTGATGGAGACTATTAAGTTGAACATCCATCTAGAACAGAGGCTACACTTATCCACAACTGAACAATGGACTATGACTTGAATTGACAGTTTTGTGCAGACAAGCTTACCAATGCCCTTTACTGGTACTAGGCTGTCTGAAACATCCCCGCGGGTTGGAGCATATAAGTCATACTCCTGGCCTTTAGTGAGTATTTAGAGATCACCCGGTCTCATAGAATGTGACTAGCATTCGAACTCACATAGGTGTGATCCTTATAAGATGTTCTGTAGGACAACATCTTTGCTCAAATAATTAAGCTACTCAGATCACATTAAGGTATACACCATCCTGCCATACAGCTTAGAAGAGAAATGCATCTCCAATGGAACGAGCCTTTTACAAAGGTTCACTTCTCTCAGTCAACCAATAGCTTGTTTCACCATCCTAATTCACGGGATCTCCGATCACATAGAACAGGTTACTACTATGGTTCGACTCATGTGGGTCTCAAGCCCAATTCCTTTGATGCATTGTCTATCACATTGCGTGAAAGACCCTTAGTGAATTGATCTGCCAGGTTCTTAGCCGTCTGGTCATAATCCAAGGCTATCACTCCGGAGTTTCTTTCCTGACAGATTTCAGCCGCCTTTTTACATGCTTGATGACTTCATGTTGTCCTTAGAACTATTCATTTTGACAATCACCGTTTGATTATCACAGTTCATTAGAATAGCGGTATCGGTTTTTCAACTACCGGTAAATCCATTAGGAGTTCACGAAGCCACTCAGCCTCAACAGTGGCAGTGTCTAATGCTGTGAGTTCTGCTTCCATAGTTGACCTCGTTAAGATGGTCTGTTTGCAAGACTTCTAGAAAACAGCGCCACCTCCAAGCGTGACACATATCCACTTGTGGCTTTTATCTCATCAGCATCAGAATCCAATTGAACCACTATAGCCCTCTAGTACCCTCGGGTACCCAGCGTAGTGAATTTCATAGCTCATTGTACCGCTTAGATAGCGTAGTACTCTTTCGAGAGCATGCCAATGATCATCTTCTGGGTTTGAGACAAACCGGCTTAGTTTGCTCACAACAAATGAGATATCAGGCCTTGTGGCGCTAGCTAAGTACATAAAAGAGCCAATGATCTGAGAGTATCTCAACTAATCTCTTGCTATCCTTTTGTTTTTCCGTAGAATCACACTAGCATCATAAGGTGTTAGAGCTGGTTTACAGTCACTATAACCAAAGCGACTTAAAACCTTTTCCACATAATGGGAGTGCAAGAGTGTAACCCCACCATCACCTTCTCTCACTAGTTTTATGTTTGTTGACGGTCGTTAAACCATGTTTTGACCGCCACCCTACCGGTAATAAAAGCATAACACCAAGATTCTGTGCATAGTAGATAGGATTAATACTACTCCACAAGTTTTGGTGAATATTTGGATGCAGGAGTGAATAATGGAGGAAAGTGGGCTCAGTCAGGGAAATTCCCTGGTCGGCCGGACCCACCCTAGGCCGGCCGGCCCCACCTGGTGGCCGCAGACCCCGGGCTTCCTCTGTGGGCTGGAAATTGGTCCACAATGTACAATTCAAAGCCAGTCCAGTAGATTTGCACCGCCATTCTAGAAGGTGGGCCATTTGGGCCTTAAGTTGGCCCCACTGCAATTCTGCCGACCCCAGCAAATAGCCGACCTCCAGACCGCCTTCAGGGAGTGATCAGGAGCGTCCAGGAGCATTGTAACGCCCCGACCCGCCCCCTCGCCGCCCCCACAGGTCGGAACCGGTCCCGACCCGCCCCCTCGCCGCCCCCACAGGCCGGAACCCCGTACGCCTGGCAGCTCTCTAGGATGTCAAGAATGCCCTCCCAGACCAACACAAATCTTTTCTGCGCACTTTGTCCTCACTCATGCGCACCCGGGACAAAACTTTCCGATCGGTCATCCATCCCGAAATTGCTCCAGGCCAAGCATGCTTAACCTCGGAGTTCTTTCGAGATGAGCTTCCGGAAAAGAAGTTGCAACTTGTTGATATGAGTATTCTATCAATCCTATTAAGCCCTGGGCGGGATGTTACAAAGTCGGTGGCGAACAGACACAGGGGACGGCCGGTCGGCCACCCCCCTAGGCCGGCCGGCCGACCTTGGCGCCACCGCCTCTCCAGCTTCGGCCAGGGAGTTCCCACCGCCATGGAGAAGCTTTATAAATAGGACCCCCCGGCCTCAGAAGCAACTCGCACCATCACACTTCATCCAAGTGTTCATTAGTTTAGTAGTTACTTTGGGAGTTAGAGTAGAGTAGAGTAGACTGAGAGCTCTCTCGGGCTTCCGGAGTCTTCTCGGAGTCTTGGTATAGCTCTTGTATCCTTACTCTTAGAGATATTCTTTTATTCAATTTATATTTATTTTATCTTATTTATTTCTTTTAGTAGTTTTTTCTATTAGTTTTTATTCTGTTAAGGAAGTGCCCGTAGAAGTCTTGTTGTGGGATTCGTGATTGTTGGAGTATACAAGTACGAGAGAGTGCCTTCGTCAGAGATGACGTCGGGTGAAATCTGTGCTTGTCTATTCTTAGATAGGGCTGCTCCGTTGATCAAGAGTAGTTCCTCTACGCGGGTTGTAAGCATGGCATTTAGAGCTTGGCCTATGCACGTTTGGCACCCAACCCCACGGAGGATGGTAGCCGCGAGTGTATGTGACAGCTCACCGGTCTCTGTAACCCACCATGTCCGGGTTGGACTCAGCAGGGTCTAATTATAGCGGATGGATCCCCAGGGTGAACTAGCAGCATTGGTTGCCTTTGCACTTCCGTGCTCCGAAACGACATGACTTGTATGTGTATGAGCTTAGCTAGAGTAGATAATCTTTGTAGACTTGACTGCTAGGAAGAGTAAATAATAGATGAACATATAGAAAGTCTTAACTCTATCTCGTTGCTCTCCCAAATGTATACTACAGTTTTGTTTCTTTTATCACTTTGGATTGAGGATGTGTGTGCCACCTATATCTATCATGCCTATCTTACCCCCGTCTCAAGTATAGTTGATGCATTATTTCTTCTCCAAATTATTCAATGCATTGCTAATATTCAGCTCCCTTTGCTCTACTTCCCTGCGGAAATATAAATACGATAACCCTGGAATACTCCAAGGTGAAATGCTACAATGGTGATCCGTGCGCTTGCGGAATTAATGAATTTAATTTTATCGCATAAGAACCGCCAACAATGTTCAGGATAACATCAGTCTCTCCCAAATCTTTCATCTCAAAATTATGAGATAAAAATTCTTTGACTTCCTTAATCACATTGAGGCTTGTCCTAAATATCAGTATGTCATCAACATACAGTCACAAGATCACTCCCTCACCCCCACCATAGCGATAGTACACTCATTTGTCAGCTTCATTCATAACAAAGCCAGCAGAAGTCAAAGTTTTGTCAAACTTCTCGTGCCATTGCTTAGGTGCTTGCTTTAGGTCATACACACCATGCCTTCTTGACCTTTTGCTACAACCCAGTTGGCTGATCCATGTAGATCTCTTCATCTAACTCCCCATTTAGGAAAGCCGTCTTAACATCCATCTGATGAACAATAAGACCATGATATGCAGCCAAAGAAAGTAGCACTCGAATTGTGGTCCATCGGGCAACGGGTGAATAAGTATCAAAGAAATCCTCTCCTTCTTTTTGGGTATAACCCTTGGCCACAAGTCTTCTCTTGTACTTTTCAATTGTACCATCTGGCCTAAGCTTTTTCTTGAACACTCACTTGTACCCTACAGGTTTGCACCCATAAGGACGTTCAACAACCTCCCAAGTACCATCAGACATAATAGAATCCATCTCACTCCGTACCGCTTCCTTCCAATAGTCAGCGTCAGGAGATGAATATGCCTCTTCAATGGTTCTAGGAGTGTCATCTATGAGGTATACAATGAAATCATCGCCAAAAGACTTTGCAGTCCTTTGTCTCTTGCTTTTTTTCGGGAGCTTCAGTGTTATCCTCCTCATGACTCTCTACAAGTGTTGGTTCACGCTCAATTGGGGTAAATGATTCAGGAATATTGTTGACTCATGACTAGAATTGTTAGGTATTTCCTCTCTCATAGGAAACACATCCTTAAAAAATGTAGCATCTCTGGACTATGTAATTGTGCCAACATGCATATCCGGTACTCCAGATTTTACAATTAAGAATCTATATCCAACGCTGTGAAATGCATAACCAAGAAAGACACAATCAACAGTTTTCGGTCCAAGCTTGCGTTCTTGGTAATTGGCACACTAACCTTGGCCAACACCCCCAAGTGCGCAAGTATGAGAAATTTAATCTTTTCTTTTCCCATTGCTCGAATCGTGTTATTTCTTTATTCTTTGTAGGAATTCTATTCAGGACATGACATGCAGTCAATATAGCCTCACCCCACCATTGCTTCGAAAGTCCTGAAGTCTCTAACATGGCGTTAACCAAATCAGTTAGAGTGCGGTTCTTTCTTTCGTTAATCCCATTAGATTGAGGTGAGTAGGGAGGCGTCCTCTCATGAATTATGCCATGTTCCTCACAGAATAAAGAAAATTCATTTGAAAAGTATTCCCCACCACGATCTGACCTTACCCTTTTGATCTCTCTCTCAAGTTGGTTTTCTGCTTCAGCTTTATAGATCTTAAAGAAATGCAATGCTTCATCTTTTGTTTTCAGGAGATACACATAACAAAATCTAATACAATCATCTATCAATGTCCTAAAATACCTTTTACCACCTTTAGTCAACACGCCATTCATTTTACATAAATCAGAATGAATTAGTCCTAGTGATGCCAAATCCCTCGCCTGTGCAACCATATGAGGCTTGCGTGTTTGTTTAGATTGCACACACACATGGCACTTAGAACCTTTGACCAAAGTGAATTTTGAAATTAAATTTAAACTGGCTAGCCGCGTCATACAACCAAAATTAACATGACAAGTCGTGAATGCCAAACATTAGACTGATCAATATTACTCACATGGTTCACAACATTATTACATGCATCAGACAAAGACAAGCAGAACAAGCCTCCGCTATCATAACATTTTTC
Organism: Eragrostis nindensis; assembly: GCA_012490785.1. Taxonomy (NCBI): domain Eukaryota; kingdom Viridiplantae; phylum Streptophyta; class Magnoliopsida; order Poales; family Poaceae; genus Eragrostis; species Eragrostis nindensis. The sequence goes on along the minus strand of JAAXCT010002136.1, from coordinate 54,474 downwards.
AATAAAAGTCCTATATTTAGATAATACACATTTATTGGACTCAAAGACTAATTTAAAATCATCTCTACACAGTAGAGATCCGCTGACGAGATTCTTCTTGATGGATGGGACATGCTGCACGTTCTTCAGCCGTACGGTTTTTTCGAAGTAAGCTTCAGATCGACCGTACCAGCACCATGTACACGCGCATAAGATCCGTTTCCCATCAACAAGGAGCCAGCCCCGCCGACCTGATAAGATGCAAACAAGGAGATGTCAGAACAGACATGAATATTAGCCCCAGTGTCAACCCACCACTCAGGTGAACGACAAATTGAAAGAACAGTAGGTAATAGATTACCATACCGCGAAGTTCCTTCATCATTATCGGCAATAACCATGTTTGCAGACTTTTTGTTTTGCTTCCATTTGCGATTCTCACATTCACTGGCCTAATGACCAGGTTCACCGCAAACAAAACAATTTCCCTTCTCCTTGTTCTTCTCCTTTTTGAAGGTGGTCGTTTGCTTAGTCTTTTGATTATGATCCGGCTTATTCTTATTCTTCTTCACGCGTTGAAGTTCTTCTTCTGCACCATATTGGCGCTAGAAGACCCATCAACTCCTTTCCCGCGAGTGTCTTTTGCCCTCGCTTTCCCCTCAACATCCAGAGACCCAATGAGATCAGCAACATTGAACTCTTGTCTCTTATGTTTTAGAGAAGTGGCAAAATCCTCTAAGTTGGTGGAAGCTTAGCAATAATGCCTCCTACCACAAACTTGTCGGGCAACACACAGGGGAAATTTTCAAGTTCTTTTGCGAGTGCAAGAATTTCATGGATCCACTACAGAATGGTCATCGACCATTTTGTAATCATATAATTGCTCCATGATATACAGCTCACTCCCAGCATCAGAAACACCGAATTACGCATCAAGCGCATCCCACATATCTTTGCTAGATGTCTTGGTCGTGTAGAAGTCCACAAGGTTGTCAGCAAGAATGATAACCACGGCGCCTCGAAACAGGTTATCGGCCGCCTCGAAAGCACGCTCCTCCTCTGGAGTGTACTGTTCGGGCTTCCCCTGTGCAACGTGATAAACATTCATAGCCGTCAACCAAATGACCATCTTTGCACGCCACCGTTTGTAATTTGAGCCATCAAAAACATTTGGTTTTAACGCAGCAGCAAACCAGTGACCGAAAGGTGCCTATCAGGTTTTTGGATTCTTAGAAAATTAGGCAATTACGGCATATTTTAATTCCAAAATACTCAAGGTAAAACAAGATTGTGTGTAGCAAGTGTGACTAAATTAACCAAGTGTATGTTCATGCCTATTTCACAAAATAGCACGAACAAAATAGGAAACAAGAGTATGTTAAGAATGTACCGAGAGGCGTGACCAGTACCGGAGGCACTGGTGGCACCGTTCCCAACAGTCACATGTTGGGCTGCTTGAAGTAGTCGATCTAGTTAGTGCAGAAAGACGTACCCGTGCAGTCCCTCGAACAGACACCGGGAAGTAGTTGTTCACGTAGCAAGCTCCAAGGAAGTAGCCGATCAGCAAGCAGTCGCTCTAGCGCTCCCCAAAACCTAATCGCCCGCCTATCCGTGCAGATGTCGTAGCGAGGCGTGGTTTCGGAGGCCTGCTCGCCCAATACTTGTGCGCGCAAGTATCGGGATAGAGATGCAATAGTGCAGAAATAGCAAGTAGAAAATATGGAGTTGTTTTTCACGTGTGTGTTTCTTCTTCAGCCCACAAATACTTATAGAGGTTAACAAGAAGATGAAAGGAGCAATGCATGAACGCATTAGTTACTTGTGCTATAGTAACGTCCAGACCATTAAGGTCATTATTCAGGCCATTGTATTTTATTATTAATCCAAGGATTAACTCTCAATCAACTATGACACCATGTAGTGCTCCAAACATTTTCCATTCCAACTCCACGGCAGGTGATGTGCACCTTAATTAAGTTGGTTTATTCCTCCATTTTTGCATGGGACTAAAGACTCATAAACTCTAGAATTCCATGGGCCTTGGATTTATTTGATTTAATTGTGAATTAAAAAGGCACACAAATGCCTATTAAATCTAACAATTTCACCTTCACCTCCTTCTCCGGTTGTGCTCTCGCGATAGGAATAGTTAGTTGAGCGCCATAACAATTAGAAAGCTCTCGATGCATGATGGGACTTGCATGGAAAAGGCATGATAACTGATGCGAGAAAGAGCTATGAAGTATAGGCAAACTGTATGTCACGGGATTCAATGATGCATTTCCGCATCTCATAAAAATATGATCATTTGCATTGTTTCATGTTTGATTACTCGGTCTCATGCATCAACTGATAACGGCTTGGACGGGACTATTGGAGAAGAAAGCTTAAAATTCCATGCAAGAAAAACTGGGCAAGCATGGACTGTGCAATCAAAATTGAAGAATCGTGTATCTGATATGATTATTTACTCAATTATCTGCGAAATTACTCATTTGTTATTTTCATTATTACTCAGAACATGGCCTAAGATCTTGAGTTGTGTTTCGGATCAAGCATGACAAGCATCTAAGATCGTGTATTAGTAAGCTTTAAGCGCAGTTATTAGTGGTATAGGGGTGAACGATTGTTCTATTTGCTTACATCAGGGACATTCCTTTGTAATTTATGCAATGTGTATTAGTTTACTCATTCAGATGGAGAATACGGGATAGATGTTCTTTGCCCTGAAAAAATAATCGAGTACATCTTTACAAACGGTGAAAACATCGATCCTTTATGCTTCCATGTTAGTGGCAAAATTTCAATTCCTAGTTCTTGTCTCGGCTTCCAAATATGTCAACGGCAAGATTGCGGCGACTCAAGAATGGTAACTGTGTAAATCTTACTAAAAACCATGCAGATACGAAAGGATCACGTACCGATCAATTTTCTTAAGTTCTTTATCCTTCCAGATTAGTCAACAGATGAAATTACATTCTTATCCCGATACTTGAATACTTTCATCAATATTGAAGTACCTTTTAGTTGGTACCTTTGATTATGGACCGTTAGATTTAAGGCAATGAACGGCTCACAATATTTGCACACCACTGCAGGATTTCTACCATTCCCGACAGTTAGGGTCAAAGTGGCCGACAGTTAATGCAGATTAATGTATTTGTTTGAGTGGCTGACAGTATTGTAGTGCAAATTTCCATAATTCCCAACAGTTTTAGCAAATGCCCTACAAACTCATTCCCTACAAACTCATTCCCTACAGTTTACAAATATATTTAAGAAATACACTAAAAATTGTCACCCACTTGTAGGAAAACTGTAGAGAATTGTTAGAAATCTTGTAGTGCACACCGTAAGAGATCTCATACAAAGGGTGCTATAATGACTAATGAGCCAGACGCTGTTGGGCTACACTGACAGTGATCATGGCGGTGATGTTGATGATCGGAAGAGCACAACCGGGGTAGCTTTCTTCCTCGGGCCAAATCTGATTACTTGGGCATATCAAAAGCAAAGAGTAGTAGCTCTCTCATCGTGTGAGGCGGAGTATATTGCAGCAGCTGGAGGAGCATGTCAAGGAGTATGGTTGAGTAGATTAGCTCACAGGCGAAGAAGTTCAGACTTCTCATCGATAATCAGTCGGCAATTGAACTCAGCAGGAACCCTGTGCATCCCGATCGCAGTAAGCATATTGATATTCGTTTTCACTAAATTCATGAGTGCATAGAAGCAGGCAGAGTCACTGTCGATCATATTGGAACGGAGGGGCAGCTGGCGGACATTCTGACCAAGGCACTGGGAAGAATCAAGTTTACCGAGATGCATCAGCGCCTAGGCGTCGTTCAGGTGCAAGAGGATTAGAGGGTGAAATGTTGAATAATCTGTTGCATATTTGCTTTCCTAGTTAGATAACTGCATGATTAGTTCAGTTGAGGCTCACGGCGTGGCTAGAGACGTGCGTACGTTCGTGGTGATTCGAGTGCGATCTGAACCGAGATCCAAGATCGGTTCCAACACTAGATGCGGGGAGGCACACGGTCGTGCAGCAGGTGTCTCTGCAGCCATGCGTGACGATGGGGGAGGGGCAAGCCCGGAGCTCACGCCGGGCGGGATGCCGCGCGGCGGCGCCCGGGACGAGGCGATTTGGAACGAAGGATTGAGGACAAATTAGTCATTTCAGCATTTCCTTAATTTCATCTAACAGGTTGGATGTCGTACCCCATTTCTGAAGCACCAGTGCTTACCCGTATCAGTTCCTGGATGACGCTGATACGAACACTTACACAGGATGTCATCACAGAGTCATCACTTATATAAATATTACCAAGTCTCATACAAGCTTTATACATAAAAAGTCTTACAACATACGGCCAGCAGCCGTTTTATTACAACAGACATCACAACGATGTGCTACTACAACAGAACCACTTAAACACAAATACAGCGGAAGACGGAAACAGGACCACTACAGGCATCTTGAGTGCGGACAGAACCCTACTCTTCATCATCACCATCCTGGTACTTGTACTCGGGCTCTTCGTCTGAATGATTAAAACAAGGGTGAGTACATAAAGTACTCAGCAAGCCCTAACACAAGGGGTAAAATATGCAAGGGTATAACCAAGGATAGGCTGAGGTTTTACATAGGGGCGAGAAAGTCATCTTTATGCAAGGTTATTTTCAAAGCAAAGCCAGTTGCAACTACAGTCAAGATTATTGTTGACATTTAGTGAGGTGTGTGGCCCTAGGGGAGATGCAATCTATCCCGCCAGTTCTCAAGTTTTAATGCTGCCAGGAAACCAGCACATAGTTCCACACCGGAGTATTCTCAAAACACGCCAAGGATTAAACACACACTGTTATACTAATCTTGTGTGGCCAAATCTTTCGCGTCATCCAATGCCGTGGAACGCGGCTATCCGGATAGATTATACACTCTGCGGAGGTTGTACATGATTCCCCACAAGGTACACATGTCCTCCCCATCGTCGAAGTTCGGACAGGCATACTGAGGTCCCGTACCTACTTGGTGTCACTGGCACCCACCCACAGAAATCATCCGACCAGGGGCTTCACCATATCACATTATATCAAAAGGCCTGAAAGTATCCACATGTCGAACCCGCTTCCCGCTTGTCCACGAGTCTTCTCCTGGCTTCCGTTGCAAACTCCTGCCTCCGAGTGGGGTATCGGGTGAACACTATAGTAGGGTGTGGTTCCAAATCTTTCCCGTTCAAGACTTGTGGCTGTACGAGGGTGCTAGGTGTTGGCGGTCGTTAAACCATGATTTGACCGCCACCCTACCGGTAAATAAATACATAACACCAAAATTTTATGCATAGTAGATAGGATTAATGCTACTCCACAAGTTTTGGTGGATATTTAGATGCAGGAGTGAATAATGGAGAAAAGTGGGCCCAGTCAGGGAAAATCCCTGGCCGGCCGGCCCCACCCTGGGCCGGCGGCCCTACCTGGTGGCCGTAGGCCTCAGACTTCCTCCAGTGGGCTGGAAAATAATCCACAGCGCATAATTGAAGGCCAGCCAACACCATTCCACCGCCATTCTAGAAGGTGGGCTAATTGGGCCTTTACTTGGCCCTCACTTCAATTCTGCCGACCCCAGCAAGGAGCCGACCTTCGGACCGCCATCAGGAGACGATCTGGAGCGTCGAGGCAGAAGACGGTGGCCAACCGACGAAGGGACGGCCGGCCGGCCACCCCCCTAGACCGGCCGCCGACTTCAGCGGCGCCGCCTCTCAAAGTCGGCCAGGGTGCTCCCACCGCCTTCACAAGCTATAAATTGGACCCCGGGCCTCAGAAGCAACTCGCACCATCACACTTCATTCAAGTGTTTATTGTTAGTTGAGTAGTAGCTTTGGAGAGTTAGAGTAGAGTAGAGTAGAGTGAGAGCTCTCTCGGGCTCCGGAGTCTTCTCGGAGTTCGGTATAGTTCTTTGTATCTTTACTCTTTGAGATATTATTTATTTAATATAATTAGTTTATCTTTATCTATTTCTTTTAGTAATTCTTTTCTATTTAGTTTATTTATTCTGTTAAGTAAGTGCTCGTAGAAGTCTTGTTGTGGGATTCGTGATTGTTGGAGTACGCAAGTACGAGAGAGTGCCTTCGTCGATGAGACGTTGTGAAATCTGTGCTTGTTATTCTTAGATAGGACTGCTCCGTTGATCAAGAGTAGTTCCTCTAGGCGGGTTGTAAGCGTGGCGCTTAGATCTTTGCCTATCCACGTTTGGCACCCAGCCCCACGGAGGATGGTAGCCGCGAGTGTATGTGACAGCTGCACCGGTCTCTGTAATCCACACGTCCGGGTTGGACTCAGCAGGGTCTTAATTATAGCATACGATTCCCTAGGTTTGAAATAGCATCGTCGGTTGGCCTAGCACGTGTGTGCCCCGAAACGACATGACTTGTATGTGTGTGAGCTTAACTAGAGTAGATAACCTTTGAAGACTAGATTACTAGAAGAGTAAATACTAGATAAAACATACAGGTAGCCTTAACTCTATCTCGTTGCTCTCCCAAATGTTATACTACAATTTTCTTTTATTTACCTTGGATTGAGGATGTGTGTGCCACCCATATTTATCAGCTTATCTTACCCCGTCTCAAGTATAGTTTGATACATTATTCTTTCTCCAAATTGTCCAATGCATGCTACTATCAGCTCCCTTTCGCTCTGATCCCTGCGGAAATATAAATACGATAACCTGGAATTACTCCAAGGTGAAATGCTACAATGGTGATCCGTGCGCTTGCGGAATTAATGAATTTAATTTATCGCATAAGAACCGCCAACCTAGGCCAGGCGGTACATGAACCGGTCCTTATACGACCGAAGCAGCCATCTTCAATAGCTATCCCACAGAGGAGTCGCATCCCAGAGATAGCCCTCCCCACTAGGACTACCTCGTTTGCTACTGCCAAAGTATCCCCACTATAGGCTGCACAAGTCACTAATTACCATCCCACATTATTCATATTCACAACACACACCACCAAGCACTCTCGCATTTAACACAAAAAAACATGTATATCAAGATTAAATTAAGTACTCATGTATGACAGTCCTAAGCAGCATAGCATTCCAACATATCATAAAGAATTAAAGATGTTGGTCTCTAAGTTTAACAATGTAAGCAGGGTAATCAATATCAAGGCATGGCAATCAACGAGTACTTAGGGCATACTAGCATTTAAACATCATGCAATTTATTTATAAACTGGGCTCTAAGTAGGTAATTTGTAAACATAGGATCAATCATGATCAAAGGAGGGTTAGGACTGCCTTCACTAAAGTAATCTTCTTCTAAGTCCTCGTAATCCGGGTCCTCAGCTTTTCCTCAAAAGCTTGATTGTCTAGCGATTACAAGTAAATAACGACAAATAAATCTTCTGCTCAAGCAATAATTAAACAAGCATTAATCCAAATAAAATCCAAATAGAGATCAAACGAGAAGTTTCCAATGACACTGGATAGATCATGAATTTAGATGAATTTGGCGAAAGAGAATCCAAAAATTGGAGTTTGTAAAACCAAAAAGATATGGATTTGGAAGTTCGCGGAATTAAAATGAAATTTGATTAAGCTTGATTAATTAATTACAGGAAACAGTTAATTAATATGAGGTAATCAAGTACAGGAAAAAGATTATGAAATAATCTAGTATTTTTGGAGGAATTTATGGATTTTTCTACTTTGGAAAAGGGTTCGAAAAGGAATTTGTGTACGTTTGCAGTGGGACTTAGCAATTACCGTTCGGGTGTCTGGCTGGCAGATGGCCCCGGGGGCCGGTGCACTGTTGTTTATGTGTTGTGGACTTGGTCCACATGAGCTGTAGACCGGGAGGAGCACGTGAGAGCAGTCCACGGTTGCACCCAGTTTCGTGGACCGTGCTGACTGTGTAAGGGGAGAGACCGGGTCGTGTCGGCCGGGTGACGACGTGTGCCACGTCGGATTGGCGGCGTGGCTGGTCAAACAGCGTCGGAGAAAGGGCCCATGCGGCGGCGCGTTGCCGAATCCGACATGGATGGTGGCCGGAGAGGCAGCGCACGCTCGTCGGAGACAGGCGGCGCGCCAGCGTGCGACGGGGAACGGGGCGCGTGCGTGCTGGTGCTCATGCGTGTGTTGCAGTGCGGGTGCGCGCGAGTGTGGTGAGGACGCTGCGCGCCTCAGTTCAGCCAAGCGTGGCCGGAAAGTTCGCCGGCGACGATGTCGCAAGGCGGCGGGTGGTGAGGCTCGGTGCAGTGGTGTGCGCGCGTGGAGAAGAAGAAAAAGGAAGGGCGAGGGAGAGATATAAGGGTACGGCGATGCTCACGGTGTGTTCGGCGAGATGGGAGGTGGTCGGAGTCGTGCTGTCGACGAAGCTTGCGGTGGCCGGAACCCTAGCCTGCCATGGACGCCATGCTCCGTGCCTTGGCTGCGAAGAAGACAGACGGGAAGAGGTCAGGCATGGCGTGGCGATGCCAAGGAAAGAAAGAGAAGGGCGGAGCTCCACTGTTGGTTCGTCGGGGAGTCGCCGAGATGAAGAGGATGGCGGCGGTCGGTGGGGAAAAGTTGGGATTGGAGCGTTCGGGTGGCGAGGGGGAGTGGTTGAGCTCGTGATGAGGATGAGGGAGGCAAGGCAAAGCTCGTCGGCTTTTATAGACGACCGGGGACGACTTGTGGTCGTCGTCCTCGCCGGCGTTAATGCCGGGTAGAGGGAGTAAAAGCGGGAGGGCCGGAGTTGCAGTGCTTGCGAGCTCGCACGGCGTGGCGCGTGTGGGTTTAAGGCGTGGCTCAGTGGCGTAAAGGCGACGCAGGCACGCTGCAGCGGCGTGGCAGCAGGCGCGGGCATGCTGCAGCGGCGGCAGGCGCGGCGCGGCGGCTGGAGGTTGGGGACGGCGTGGGTCCCACGCGTCAACGAGATGGGCGGAGCGACGGGCTGGGCTAGCTGGCCGAGAGGTTGGCCGCGGGAAAAGAAGAAGAAAAAGGGGAAAGGGGTTGGGCCGGCTTGGAAAAGGGAAGGGCGGCCCGGGGAGAAGAAGAAAAATGGTTTTTTCTCTTTTCAGGATTTAGATGGATTCCAAATTGAATGCAGTTCAAATTTGGCAAAAGGAAAAAATTCGATAAACACATAAATAAAACAGGGGAAAAAATCCATACATGATCATGATGTGGTTTGATGCACATTTAAAATTCAAAAATTCAAATTTGGCATGAACTTGACCTCTAGTTTGATTGAATTTGTCTAAATTCGAAAAGTTCAAATTTTTAGTGGTTTTTTAATTATGGGCAAACACAGGGTGTTACATCAGAGGGAGTAGTATTTACAGGGAGTATGTACTATTCGAGATGCAAATGTGACCTAGAACAATCTAACAGTCCGATCCACAGGATCTTTATCCCACGGTGCTGTTTAAGCAGACATGAGATAATACAACACTTTTATCTTAAAACAAGTCATTACTATTATTACATCCAAGGTTCAGAGTACAGCGGAAATATTAAGTTCAGCGGAGCGAGATAAAAGGTAGTTCGAAAACGAAAGATACTCGAGAGCTACACTACATCGATATAGCATGAGTGACAATCCGGTGCCCGATCAGATAGTCACACTAGCAACAACCATCACTGCAGCGGCTGATCGGACTCCCAGTGGGCAGTCCAACCTGCTGGGACTTGCACATCCCATGGAAGAACACCTTCAGGTAAAAGGACATCTGCACTACCTGAAAACCACATGGGCACAAAGCCTGAGTACTAATTACTCAGCAAGTCTTACCCGTCAAATGACACCTAGACATGCAAAGGCTTACCACAGGAGGGCTTAATTAAAAGGACTCGCACTAAGCATCTAAATCATTTCTACAATATTTTAGCTCAAGTTTAATCTTCTTAAACAGTAGAATAAATGATTATGGAAACTAAACAAACATAGAAATATAGACATATCTGAATAATAAGCATAAGGATATCAACATCATAATCCAACAAGATAGCATAAGCAAGTATCATGTGCTACGTGAAGGCGCAAATCACAGCGGGTACTCATTACTGCGAGGGATAGCGATTGCAATCGATTTACACCAGTTAGGAAACCCGAGGTACACGTCGTATATGCACAAAAGTCATATACGACAACCTTTCGCAAGACAGTAAACAATAAGACGGACCCAGATGGCAAGGAGTTGGGCAGCCGTCCTACCAACCTTCCGTCGTGGCTAGACCTGCCCAACTACGCCCAGCGTGTCTTTCGACCAATGTACTGGTTACCGTCTACATTGCCACCATACATGCTACTTCAGTTTGCTAGCTCCCATTATCACTAGTATGTCCTCGGTACTGTTCAATGCTTGCTCAAGGGGCCAACAACGAGACGGTCCTTAATCGACTAGGCAGGGCTACCACCGTGAAGGTTCGGTCTTCCCAATTCATCCTACACATGCAAATCCCTGCCCGTCTCAACAACAACTTAGGGTGTGTTCGGCGCATGGGGTCTAAATTTTAGATGGTTTTTGCAACGAATATTGTGATTACAAATAAAGTTTAATTATGAAACTAATTTCAGGACTCCGCTCGAACTCGCGAGACGAATCTAATGAGGATAATTAAGGCGTGATTAGACGATGGTTACTGTAGCATTACTGTAGCAAAATATAGATTAATTAGGCTCATTCGATTCGTCTCGCGATTTAGAGGAGGGTCGTGACATAGGTTTTGTCATTAAATTAATAAAAATATGTTTAAATAGTAAGATTCTCTTTGATGTGATGGGTGCTAAAATTAGAGGGGTGCGCCGAACGGCCCCTTAACCTCATTATTATCTTCACTTTAGTGATCAAGTTTATCCATAGAAAGCAATACTTGATCGATACGAAATACTTTGTCTAAGCATAACAGATATTCTACCGAGCTACTAGGATTGACACATACACATCATAGGTCATTTGGGGATAGCATGCAAGTGGATTTCCAATCAACTCCAATAACCTAAGTGCACAACCATCCTAGACATTCTAGCAATTATTCTCTAGAAATCAAAAGTTGCAAAGAGGGGTTTGGAATGAACCGGGGCTTGCCTTGACTCTTAACAGCTAAGTTAGTAACTTCAACTTCTGGATCCGGAGAGGAATGATCCTGTTGAATATCCTCTTCAACTTCAATTTGCTCGTTTCCTAATCATGCAAAAATGTCCAAAATAAGAAAGGGATGCAATGATTCAACATGAATGCATGAAGTGATTTGAATTAAAGTTCAAATAACACTCATGGTTCTGAATTGGTGAGGTGAACTTGGTTCAATTTATTTCTTTCATTGACGCCCATGAAGCATTATTATCTTATTAAGTAATTTGTTCAAATTATCACAATTGAGCTCATAAATCATGTTAATAAATTATAAAATTGTTTCTGGTCATGAACAGTTCAGGGATGGTCTAAGCATGTAACAACAGTTCCAGAATAAATTTACCCTGATTTAATCCCTAATAGAGTTAATTTAGTCATCAAAACAATGCTGCAACAGAAAACTAATTCCTATAAAATTTGTATGAACAGCTCTGGTCAAACCTAAAATCATGGTGATAGGTGTTCACCTATTCAACATGCATGCACAAGCTCAAGGTAATTTAATGACTAAATTAATTTATAAAGAAGATGACAAGTTTTTCAAAGAGAAATTCATAATTAATTCATTTTGCAGAATACAGATGAACATCATAGACCACTGTGAAGGGCATGTCACAAGGATTCCAACAAGCCCTAGTTTCCAATTCTTGGATAAGAAAATCATTTATTATGAATTAAACAAGTTCAAACAATGATCAACTTCTAACAATTATACAGGACAGAGGATGCAAGAACAATGATCACTCTGATGCCCTATAGATAGATCTCTTCAAGATGAATCCAACAAACTTTGGTTTGCTATTTTTGGACTTCAGAATCTTTTTCTATCGATTTTCAAAGTTTAACCAAAGTTCACTGTTATTTACGGAAGTGCCACTGAACCCTATAACCCTAGCGCGCGCACTGCGGCGGTGACCGGCGGCGGTGGCGCGGCTACGGCGGTTGAACGGCGGCGAGTGGGCGACGAGGTCCTGTGCGCTGCAACCAGCGTGTGAAGGCGGAGCGGCCGCAAGGCGATGGGCACACGCGCGCGGCGGGGACGCGGCCGGCGGTGAGCGGCGGCGCACCGGCAGTGGCGAGATGGCATTCCGGCGAGGGAGGACGCCGTGAGAAGGAGATAGAGGGAGCATGAGCTTCACCTCGTCCGTGCGCACCCTTAGGTTGATGAACTCGTCGACGGTGAGGCCGGAAGGTAGGAGTTCACCGCGGAGGTACTCGTTCCGGCGGACGGCGGCGGGGACGAATGACTTTTCCGGCGAACTCGATGCTCGAACCTGGACGAGATCACATCAGGAGTGTGCGCCAACAAATTATGAAGCTATACCTGCGAGGAATTACGACATAGCTCACCGGAGAGATTGAATTGCACGGTGAGGTCGAGCTAGGTCACATGGCGGCTGGAGTTGAAATCTTGCTTCGATTTCGCGCGAGAGTGTACGAAGCTTGAGTTTGTGCTAAGGACCAGCTAGAGGACTCTCTTGCGCTTCTTTTTGCAGTTGAATTCCAGCTCGGGAAGTGGCTGTGGTAGTGACGAGCTAGAGATTACTCGGCGGCGACAATAGCGGCCAGAGTGAAGAACAGAGAGGGAGTGCGAGCGAGAGTATGAGCGCGAGGAGAGGGTGTGGAGAGGAGAATATGGAGCAGCCGTTCTCGTGCTGATCCAGTCGGTTGAGGCGGCCACGGCAGTGAGCTGGAGCGGCGCTGGGGCAGGTGGCGGCTTGCATGGTCGTTGTGCTGGCTGAGGAAGAAAACTGAGTTTTTCTCAAAATTTCCTTCCTTCTCTTCTAAATTCGAATTGTTCTGGTTATGGAACCCCAAAATTGGCTAAATTTTGCATGGGCCTCAATTGACACGTGGAGAAGACAGGTGTGCGTGCCAATTCTCCAGAACTTGCAGAATTTCAAATTTGAAGTTCAAATCAATGTTTAAATTTCAAACTTGTGTGATTTATTTAAGGCACTTCCCAATTGACTTTTAATTCAAACTTTTTGCTAGAATTTTATTTTACTAAAGACTTTCACATAAGTTCTTGGTTGCACATAATTCTTGTTCAAAATTTTGAACTTTCTTTCTTTTTCTTTAACTTTGACTTAATTTGGATTCTATACAAATTTTTGATCCTTCATTTTATGTGACTTAATTGAAATTTGCACCTAATCAACTTTACATGATGACTGAGCACTGACACCTGGAGTGTCACAAACAATCTGTCTGCATAGGGCACTAATCTAGAACAAATTCATCAAGATCAAAGTCTAGAAGAATGTCGTCAAGATCAAAGTCTCCGAGCCCAATGTCCATGGGTTGCTCGCTCGTGCTGGCGGCGGCGGCCGCGGTGGAGGGCAGCACCAGGGCCTCTCCTAACTCGCACGAAGCGCGAGCTTGGACCAGCGCGTCGGCGTCAGCGTTGCCTTGCGCCTGGAAGTTGATGACGGTTCGCTCGGTGCTGGCTGCGGCGGCAGCAGAGGAGGGCAGGAGCAGAGCATGTCCTGCTTCGCACGAAGCACGGGCTTGGAGCAGAGCGTCGCCGTGGAACGAGAATGACGAGGAGGCCGAGGGTCCCTGCGCCTGGAAGTGATGACGGTTCGCTCGGTGCTGGCCGCGGCGGCGAACTGGAGCGGCGCCTCGCCGAGGTCGCCCGACGCGCCAGCCTGGGCCATGTGGCTCTGACTGGCAACATGTTGAAGGAGAAGATTCTGTGTCAACATGAGAGAACCTTTCATGGCCCTCATCAGATTGCGCTGCTCTTCCATGAGCGACAACACCTGGTCGGCAGGAACGTCGCCGCGGGAACAGAGGCGGCGCTTAAGCTTCCCGGTGCTGCCACCCAGCTCAAGAGCTTCGTCACCATCGTACTGGGACATTGTTGGGACCTTCGGAGTGAAGCGTGCCGGATTGCGCCGACTGATGCTGAGGTAGTGCTTGAGCCCTTCATGGTACTTGTAGCTGCTCGATTCCTTTAGGCGGTACTTGTAGTACTTCAGCACACCATAGAAACGAGATTTGCACTGTTCCCCCGAGCGAAGAATTTGATCAGGATGCCCCTCCTGGACTGCCAGCTGCCTGAAAGAAACAAATTAAAAAAAAATTAGAACGTTCAAGCGAGATGTATACTGACAGGGAGAGAGGAGATATACGACAGGGAGAGAGAGATTGACACAGCTTACTGTGACAGTTCGTCCCACAAAGCCTCTTCGGGCTGCATCGCAGCGAGGAAGATCTCGTGCATTTGGATCCTCAATTGGATCAAGAGATTGGTTGAGTGTTCGGTCCACTCGGACTGGCCGGGGACGGGGTTTTCCATGAGGGAGGGAGGGAATCGGAGGAGCAGGAGGGAGGTCAGGAGGAAGGGAAGGTCAAGGTGGCATTTATTTCTCCGGGATAGTAGGCTTCTGGGATAATTAAATAGGGAGTCACTCACATGACAATCTCCTGCAGAAGTAGATTGGGAGTAGTGAACGATCCCTGCGTCCAGTGAAAAGGGGAAGAAGAGAAAGTTAAGTGCCATGACCAAAACCCTCCTAACTGCCGTGCCTTTCTCACGGGGAAAGGATTTTTCCTTCTGTTGCCACCGCCCAGTTCTTTCACCTTGGTTTGTTAAGGAAACCTATTAGTGCAAAGGCGACGCGGCTGGCCCTGCTGACAGTGCGCGCGCGCGCACTCGCGAGAGCGACTTGAGATTGCCACAGTTAGATTCTTCGACGATGCATCCGGACGTGGACGGCTACATGCCATGCGCCCCGTCAAAATTTGAACGTTCCCGAGGACAGTCCATGATACCGGTGACCTTCCCGGAACACCATACCACCTACGGCGGCTCACGCCCCTAGGGACGTCCCGCATCAGGCTCGTCTCCGGCAGCGGTGCCGTCGGGTACCAAGTCAACTACGCGGCGCAGTAGGACGGGTTAATTCCGGCAGACCAGCCCGGTGTGCAACTGGCTCAAGAACAATAAAGGCAAGGCCGGGCCTGTTCCTGGAGACGAGCCTGATGCGTACACGTGACGGCAAATATTGCACGAATGTGCCAACGTGGAACTGCGAGCGTTGTAGCATCAAGGTGAGAACTTGTATCCTTGCATTGAACATTCAATGCAAAACAGCTGTTGAAAGGGCCGATCGACGTTGACCTGCGGAGGTTGGAGGTTGCAGCATACAAGGAGAGGCCTGAGCCTCTTTACGAACAATTCGACGACAAAGACAGGGAGAAAGAATAAAGAAGGCAGCGACGCGATTGTTGGTGTTGCAACGTCTACTATTTACAACCTCTTAAAAAGTTCCTTGGGTGCCACTTTCCTTCCAAAGCCATGCAATATTTCAAAATTTGTTATAGTTCAATTTATCAATTTGCATAGTACTTTACACTTACTGGTTACGATAATTATCCGGTGCCCTAATTCAATGCATGGTAGCTATTGCAGTTAGGCCACGTCGCCGTCGTTGCCTGTCATCTCAGCCATCTATGTGCCGGCTGCTTGGCGTGAGTACCACTGTTCTGCATCTCCCTAGTCATCCCCTTCTAATCACTTCCAAGAACCCCCTCTGATCAATAGAACTTCAGCTTGTCCGGTGGTTCTTCAGTAGCCAGAGCAGCTATATACTCACAATCTTGTGTTTAGGCATCAGGCGCAGCGTGGAGAAGTGGCCTTGGGCACAACAATCTTGTGTTTAAACATCTGGATACTCCACAAATAATCTTGTGTTTAAACTAATAAGCTAGAGGCGAATGGAGTATCCAGAACAATAAAGAACAATAAATGCATGGCCATTCGCCTCTAGCTCAGAATCCAGATGTTTAAACACAAGATTATTTGTGGAGTATTATGATAAATGCATGGCCATTCGCCTCTAGCTTATTCTTTTTGGCCTTCCTTGAAAGATTTTGTTACGAAGAAAATGAGATTGAAATCTGAACCTAGCTAGTGTACATCATCACTCTAGATATATATCTTTTTAAGTGGATCGTTGCTCTGAAGTTTATGCCTTTCATTCATGTTTTGGATACTCTATCTGTTATAGCATTATTATTATTATGCCCGCATAAGTCAGTTGACACTCTTGTTCCATTAGCAAGATCTGACCGTGATAATAGCATGTTCCCAAGCTTCCTTGACTTCCTTTTCTATCTGAACTTTGAGGATGTTCGTACAAACAAAACGCGTACAGCTTTCTCCATTAGCAAGTACTGCTTTCTCCTCACCTGTCAAACGGATTCTCCTTACCTGTCAAACGGATAACCCTGTAACACTACCTAGTGTTATCATCCGCGGCTAGCTCGTTCGACTCCTGATCGAACTTGCTCAAAAGCCTAAAAGAAAAATGAACGTTGTCATCCAACAACGCAGGGAATTGCAGCAACGCGCCGAAACCAATCGATTCAACAACACTACAACAGTCCTCCTGCTCCGGTCTAACCGGCTAGCACACGGCGCAGCGTGGAGAAGTGGCTTGGGCACAACAAATGCACGTGCCGACGACCTCCGGAGTGTGTCCATCCTGGCACGCCCAAAACCGCAATATTTCCCACCTATTGTATGACCCGCGCGCGGCGAAAATGAAAATGGAACTACACAATGGCTGTTGACTGATGCTTCATAAATTCTACTCCCTCCATCCTAAAATACTTGGCATTATCACATTTCGAGACACTTTCTTCTGATTTCAATACACCTCTATCTCTATCTTTTCCTCTTTGTTTCCTGTGCAACTATCTTTTCTCACCTCTTCTTAATCTCTATGTTCAGAACTAGAATGCAACCTATACTGGGACAGAGGGGAGTACCGGTCACATTTACGGCTTTCTGCTGCTATCCTGATTCCCATTTGTAACCTCACGCAAAACATATGCACTGTCGATGTGCCCCTTCTGAACACATAAGGGGTATGATGCTCGTTGCAGTGTAGTGGTGCAATGCACCCCCCTCCAACATTGAATGTTACATGCACAGATAAGGCCGTCCTCAACGGCTGTCGTTGTTGACAGCTGACTAGGATTTTTTTACACACGTGAAAAGAGAAGAGGTCAGGAAAGGGAATCGCTAGCGCCTGAACAAGCGATAGTCGCTCATTACTTCCACCTCGCCCAAAGCGTCAAGTGCACCTTGCTGAATCAATGACAGGTGGGACCCAAACGATTTTGGATACTTAGTTAACTTTTGACTGCTTTGCAATATATTTTATCATTTTTTACCTGACGTGGGAACTGATAAGAGTCAGTTGCATGCCACGTCGTTGGGGACGCTCTAACATGTTTAAGCTGTAACCATCGTGCTCACCTTAACTACTGTACTAGTTCGCTTGTCTCCTTATTAAATTCTTATATGCGCATATGGTTCAAGAGTAAATACCGATGTGTTATCAGCCTTGTTCTTTCCGTACTTATGACTGTCCTTCTATAACTCATATGCAGTTTTACCTGGAAGAAGCCAAGGGAAATGTGGACTACCAAGTACCAACTATACCAAGGTTACATGTCCCCAAGGAGCCGTGGCGAATCCGTACGAATATCTAGCCAATTTATTGTTACAATTAGTCTTGTTTACATGCCTGATTGATACAAGGTACGATTATCGGGCTTGCTCGCTGGAGGCCATGGCGAAGCCTACCCGCGTCCTCTCCGGACGCCGCGGCAACGCCTGCCCACGAGCGCGTAGAAGGCCGCCCGCGCGCACGCTCTGAAGGCCGCGGCCGTCGAGCAGCGAGACATGCGGAGGGCACGGGGCACCTCGTACGGGACATGGCGGAGGAGGCGGGGGAACACGGCGGCACTCGCGCCCGCAGCACCGCTTCGGTCGAAGACGAGGACCTCGGTGCTGACCGCACGCCAGGGTCGCGTCGCCACGAGGAGATGGTGGCGAGGACGACACGCGATTGTCACCCTCTCGATTGTCGCCATCGCGACGCGACACTGACGCCACGACGTCGAGACGGTGACGAGGGCGTCGTCGGCGCCTCAGTCACGTCGGGCGCAGCGAGCTCGTCGAACAGACAGGTAAGCCGAAACAGGCTGGTTTTTTAACTATTTATTTAGTCTCAATTACTATACGGTCTATCAGCTGTAAATCATTCTCGTTTCAGTCGATTTTGCGCCAATCGGGGCGTGACACTTCGCGCGATGAAGTTTCCGTCGACGCGCGTGGCGCTGGCGCGGGGTATGTTTTTTGAAAATTCGCGGGGTATGTTTTCACTCAGGTTTTCCTCGTGGGCTGCCCATTTGTGTCCGTTTCTTTTAGTGATTATGCTGGCCCAAATCAGTATGAGATGAGGCCCAAACGCACGAGGGAGTTCACTTCAGCGTTTTATCGGGTTCGAGACTTCGAGTCCAGACTCCAGATAGTGGGGAGTGTAGAGATGCAATCGCGCATTGTTTCATTCATCTCAAGGGGATTTATACATGTACAGAGGCGGTTTCGCATAACCGTTTAGCCTACGATCTAGCCGGACGGAACGTGAAGATAGGGAGTGGGCGAGCTGTGCATGAGAGCCAAGAGAATCGGTCCTAGCCTATCTTACAGTTACAGAACGTGCTATCTGTTTTACACCCCCCCTCAGTTTGTGCGTCGCCATTGGAGATGGACAAACTGGTTCGAAAATCCTCAAAAAGCTTGGTAGGCAGCCCCTTGGTCATGATGTCTGCAAATTGGAGATGAGTGGGCACGTGAAGGACCCTCAGCTGGCCGACGGCAACTTTCTCCCTGACAAAATGGATGTCCAACTCAACATGCTTTGTGCGCCGATGATTAACTGGATTCTGCGACAGGTACACCGCGGAGACATTGTCACAATAAATGACTGTCGCTTGTCAACACTGACATACAGCTCGCGAAGGAGATTCCGAAGCCAAGTACATTCTGCAGTTGCATTTGCCACGGCGCGATATTCAGCTTCGGCGCTGGATCGTGAAACTGTTGTCTGACGCTTTGACGACCAGGAGATCAACGAATCACCAAGGAAAACACAGTAACCTGATGTAGATCGACGAGTGTCGGGGCAGCCGGCCCAGTCGACGTCAGAGTAAGCCACGAGATCATTGCCTGGTGAGGAGCTGATATGAACACCATGCTTGATTGTACCAC
Source organism: Eragrostis nindensis (assembly GCA_012490785.1). NCBI lineage: Eukaryota > Viridiplantae > Streptophyta > Magnoliopsida > Poales > Poaceae > Eragrostis > Eragrostis nindensis. The sequence goes on along the minus strand of JAAXCT010002136.1, from coordinate 35,298 downwards.
GAATGTATCTGAGAATTCTCTTCACAAGATTCCAGTGAATATCACGGGGAACATGCATGTGGAGGCATACTTGATGGACTGCATATGCTAGACCAGGCCTTGTGAGTGTCAGATATTGCAGTGCACCAGTAATGCTTCGATAGAATGGAGCATCATCAGTCAGAACACCTTCAGTAGATGATGACTTGGGCTTTGTGTCGACAGGAGTAGGTGCTGGCTTGCAGTTTAGCATGCCTGCTCGCTCAATAACATCTTCAGCATATTGGCCTTGGTGAAGAAAGAACCCACTGTCAGTTCGCTGAACCTGAATTCCAAGGAAATAATGCAGCGGCCCGAGATCTTTCATTGCAAATGCAGAGCTCAGATGACTGACAACACGCAGTAGCGAGGAACTGGAGGCAGTAAGTACTATATCGTCTACATAAAGTAGAAGATAGGCCATCTCTGTACCTTGCCGGAAGACAAACAGTGAGGAGTCAGAGGAAGTTGAGCTGAAACCGATGCGTTGAAGCTCTCCTGCGAATCTCTGGTACCAGGCCCTCGGGGCTTGTTTGAGGCCGTACAATGACTTGGATAGTAGGCACACATGATCTGGGTTGTTCTTGTCGATGAAACCAGCCGGTTGTAGGCAGCACACACGCTCAGCCAGCTCGCCGTGCAAGAACGCATTTTTGACGTCGAGTTGGTGTACTGGCCAGCGACGTGTTGCAGCAAGATAAAGAACCGTGCGAATTGTGCCGGGCTTGACAACTGGCGAGAATGTCTGATCAAAGTCGACACCGGGCTTTTGATTGAAACCGCGGACGACCCATCTTGCTTTCCGTCGCTCGAGACTGCCATCAGGTCGCATCTTGTTCTTGAATATCCATTTGCCACTGATTACATTCGCACCTTTGGGGCGGGGAACAAGTGTCCAAGTCCGGTTGAGCTGAAGTGCATTGAATTCCTCCTCCATGGCACGCAACCAATCGGGGTCACGCATTGCGGCGCGGACCGACGTCGGTGGCGGCGCGACAGGCACGGTGGCGGTGTGCGCGTACTTTGGATTGGGAAGCCGGATGCCAGCTTTTGCTCTTGTCATCATTGGGTGGCTTGGAGGAGCTTGAGGTGCCGACGGAGATGGCGCGGCTGTAGTGGACGGCGCAGCTGCGTCGTGATAGTTGTCGAAGCGAGGTTCGGCTCCGCGTGGCACGGCATCAGTGCGAGGCTCGGCGTCGTGCACTGATGCGGCGCGCGAGGCCGAGGTGCTCCCTGATGTGCCGCCGCCACTCGTGTCGTGCACAGGGGCGGCGCGCGACGAGGGTCCAGCGCTGGCGTCGAGCACTGGTGGCCCGCCTGGAGGCTCCTGAGCCGGCGACGCAGCTGGCGCTGGAGCAGGTGGTGCGGGCGGCTGGCGACGGACGCGTTCGGGGACCGGGATCATGACAGGATCACCCAGTACCGGAGCCGACGTGTCAGGTGGCCGTGGCGACGACGTGGTGCACCTGAAAGGGAACTGTTGTTCGTCGAAATAAACATGGCGCGACGTTAGTACACGACGTGTTTCAGGGTTATAACATCTGTAGCCCTTTGTGTCCGCGGGGTAGCCGAGAAAGATGCACGGGGCAGAGCGAGGCGCGAGTTTGTGTGGCGTGGTGGCGGTCATGTTGGGGTAGCACAAGCATCCGAACACGCGAAGAACAGAGTAGTCTGGAGAGCGGCTAAGTAGCAAATCATGCGGTGTGGCATTGCGACGGGAGCGACATGGGCGCCGATTGAGCAAGTATGTTGCTGTGGATAGGGCGTCGGGCCAGAAAGTGAGTGGAACGGCAGCGTGTAGAAGCATGGTGCGCATACTGTCATTCAGGGTGCGTAAGATGCGCTCGGCGCGGCCATTTTTACTCAGAGGTGTAAGGACACGTGAGGCGAAGGACGATGCCATTGGCGGCGAAGAACGAGCGCGACGCGATGTTGTCAAACTCCTTACCATTAGCTGTTTGCAAGCTAATGATAGGGCGTTGAAATTGTGTGAGAACAAAGGCATGAAACGAGGTGAGGGTCGGCAGAACATCAGACTTATTGCGCAAGGGAAATGTCCATGCGTAATGCGAGAATCATCGAGAAGCACAAGGTAAAACTTGAAGCCGGAGTTACTGATTATTGGGGACGTCCATACATCACAATGTAAGAGTTGAAAGGGAAACAACGACACACTAGAGGACCTTGAGAACGGCAGCCGTACGTGTTTGCCTTTGCGACAGGCGTCACACGTATGGTTGTCGGACTTTGAACACTGAAAATCAAAAGAAGCAAGGACGCGCTGAAGCTGCCGATGCCCAGGGTGGCCGAGCCGAGCATGCCAGAGCTCGGTGTTGTGGGAGGCGAGGAAGCTGCGGTAGCGCGACGGTGGCTTGTGGCGGCGCGAAGAGGGTACAGATCGCCTGTGGAATCACATCGGAGAAGTACCGTCCCCGTGCGAAGATCCTTGATGGAGAAGCCAAAAGGGTCAAAAGTGACAGAGACGAAATTATCCGTGGTAAGAGCGCGCACAGAAATTAAGTTCTTGATAAGATGAGGGGAAATAAGAACATTGTTTAATTTCAGTGGAGCAAAAGCAGTAGGAATAGTAGTAGAACCAATGCGATCAACAGTTAAGGGAGCACCATTGCCAACAATTATGGTAGAAGAATGAGATGGCGGGGAGGAGGAAGTTAGAATACCAGGGTGGTTTGCCATGTGAGTGCTGGCACCGGTGTCGAAGACCCATTCTCCGCCGCCCTGGTACTGCGATGGTGGGGGCATGCTTTGCAGAGCGGCGAGGAGTCCCGGTGGCGCGGACGAGGACTGCATGGTGTAGCCGTTGCGGTCGGTGGAGCCAGAGAGGGAGGCCGCCATCAGTGCTTGTTGTTGCGCGTTCGCCATGAGCGCCTGCTGCTGTGCAGTTGTCAGCATCGCCTGCTGCTGCGCGTTGCCAGGGCGCGGGCCGAGCACGCCGGACCCAGACGGGCGCCAGATCGGCATGGGCCACGCCTGGACAACTCCTGTCCAGGGGTTGGGGGAAGCGCCGGCGGCGGGGAACGGCGCGCCGCCAGGAGCAAGCCGGCCATCGGACTGCTTCTGCTTCTTGTTCTTGTTGTTGCGCGTCGGCGAGAACGACGTCGTGGACGACGGGTTGTTGGCGGTGGCGGGCGGCGTCGACTGGACCGGTGGCGACGGGGTCGATGTAGAGGAAGCAGCGGCCAGCAGGTCGTGGCCGCCTCCTGCTTGGCGGTGTGAGCCAGCCGGGCCTCGTTGCGCAGGAGGTAGTCACGGATGTAGTTGAAATTTGGGAGCGGAAAGAGAAGATTTGATGCGGCTTGGAGAAGCAGCGACCGTGAGGAGAAGTATTACTCGCCCAAAGCTTGGAGAGCCTCAACAAGCATAGTCCAAGACGGAAGAGGATTGAACATTGAAGCCAAGTTACCGTCGTGCAATAAGCGCCCCTCCAATCCTGTCCTCCTCTTGCCCCACCGGCGGTGAGGTTAGGATTGGGGAATCGGTGCCGGAAGCAGAGGAGAGATGCATCTGGCAAGATCTCAACGAAGAAGAGGTGAAGCGCTCTGAGATTTTGATGAGGATCCTACAAGACAAGCGGCGAAGACCTGGTTTTCAACCACCGCCAGGAGGCCCACGGGAGGTGGCGACGCCCGGGGCGGCGGCGCTGCGACCGGCACGAGAAAGGTACGATTCTCTGATCTGGACCCGTTAAGGTTTTCGACCCGCTTCTACAGCCCTTGCGGGTTCGCAGACCTCGACCCGCCACCACCCAACCTGGCCAGACACCTCCTGGGTCTGGGCCAGCCTGCTAATAGCCCATTTGCCATCGCCCCACCGATCAGGCCTGCAATCAAACCGACCTCCCCACCGCCTTCCTCTCAATCCTCCGACCAACTGACGGTTGAAACAGGGAGCTGCATTTACAACTCCGCGTCCACCGACTCTGACGAAGGGTGGACTATTGTGAGGCGTAGACGCTGGTGGCGTAGAGATTGCACCAGAAGCCACCGTCGCACTTCCTCCTCGTCTTCCTCATCATCCTCCTCCAACTCTCCAGAAAAACTTGGCCGTCCAAACCCACACACTGTTGGCCGTTGCCTCAACTGCTTGGCCCGCGACCACCGTGCGGCTCAATGCAGGGACCCTCCACGCTGTTGGATCTGTAAAGGAAGTAGACATACTTCTGCCACGTGAAAAAATCAGCCGAATAAAATGTCCGCTTCCAGATCTCAAAGCCGTCACTCCAACCGATACGCCCCCCAACAACCTGCTACCACCTCCATCACCCATGCCAGCAACACCCTGAGATCCACCAGCCGCTCCACCTCCCCCGGCAGATACACCAGAAGAAACGCAGGTAGGCGTTTCTTCAATCACAGAGCAAGACCAAGAAGCTGCTACAGAGCGGTAGAGACGTCCCCAGGGATCCAGCAGCGGTACGAGCTCCTCACAACCAGAGCAGTCAGAGTATCAGATAATGGGCCGATCCACTTCAAATGCTGTGAAGAGGTAGCAGATGCCATCTTCGAGATTCTTGGCATCACTGGATTCAAGGTACATTATGATCATCCTTTTGACTTTCTGCTCATCTGTGACTACCCTGCGATTAAAGATGATCTCCTTACTGCTGTCGAACTCAAACAAGGGGGTAACCATCTAGTTTTTTATCCCTGGGAAGCTGAAACTTATGCGGACAACTCTCATTTTGATTACTTCATTAGATTCAGTTTGGATGGTCTGCCTCACCCATGCTTGGAACCTTGATGTTGTGAAAAGTATAATAATGACTACTGCATCATCCATCACGTAGACCCTAGCTCTAGCTCGTGTTTGATTACAGATCTTTCAGGTTCTGGGCTTTTGTACGTGAACCGAAAAGGATCCCCGTGAAGTGCTATCGTACCATTGGACATCCAACTGAGCCCGGCAAATCAGCGGTGAAAGTAGCCTTCAACAAGCCTAGAAGGAGAAAGAGAGGGTTGCAGTTCACAGTGTACATACACATGGAAGAAGTGGAGGACCTCACGTTCAACCACTACCCAAATGAGCAGCTTGAGGCTGAGGGCAGGGTTAAGAAAGGAGATTCAATTGGAACCATGGCATCTCAGATTGGGAAGAAGATGAACAAGTACGGAGACAACCAAGAGGCTATGAGGCACAACCACCAACACGAGAAGGAGGAGGGACGATCATGATGATGATGGGATGTGGGCGTACCCAAGGAGAGGCTGCAGAGAAATGACCCCAATCAGGAAACAGCGACATGATGACGATCATAGTGATGATGGCAGAGGTAGCAGAGGCCCTAGAGGAAAATCCTTCAAAGACAAGGTCTCCTATGGAACGAAAGAAGGAGGAAGATATGCAGCATATCACCAAGAAAGAGAGAGATCCAAAACGCGGGCAACGTGATAGACCTTCACATAGAAGCAGAAGTTTAGGATACCACAAGTATGATGACAGGTGGGCATCTGAACCCGAAAAGAGGGAATTGGGAAAGCTATGGAAGCTCAAGGAGCACTCTGCAATCCCTAATTCCTCAACAGAGACAAAGGGCAAGAAGAAACCAACCTCATCTGACTCAAGCCACTCTGTTGCTAGCAGACCTCCACCCCAAACTGAGACAATGGACATTCCACAACCTGCTGAACAGAACAAGCCAATATCACAAACAGCTGGAGACTTTGCATCTCTCTGTTGGACCCTAAAACTACCAGACCTGATACCTCTTTGACTTCTACTGATTGGCAGTGATGTTCACTCCAAGGTCAAAGACAGGGAAAGATGAAATCCTATCAAACCTGTACCCTATCCTGGATGATGCAATCTTTTCAACAATTGAGTCAGACAAGAAGACCTTGCCTCTGTAAAATTGGCTACCAGCAAGATCTTGTGCTCCTATCTGAATGAAAGATCACTTGCAAGGCTAAATGCAGGAACTCTTCCTCAAGAGGTGGATCAACCACTGCTTAACCAGATGGTGCAGTCAGGAAGTATGCAAGCATCTCTTAACAAAGAGGAAACCCCTAGCAGGTACAAGACTCCAAATAGATGTTTCAGACCTTTCAAAAATGTTTCGTGGGCAGAAGTTGAAGATAAGGAGACTCCCAGGGGCACTGAAGTTATTGTGATCCAGCCACAACAACTCGGTATGGAAACTTCCCCTATCATGCAGGGTATACAAAGGATCCTGGCCCCACCCCTCCCTACCCCCACCCCACAGAGTGAAATAGCTCTGCTGCAACACAGGAATGATGATCCTCCCAATTCCCAGATGCCAAATCACAACATAACACCTTCTCTACCCACACCAACCCCCCCAAAGGAAAAATAACTCACTTCCTAGCTGAGCCTACACTGCCAGATATGGTACCAGCTCTCACCAACCCTATCCTCAAGGAACACAGGCTCAGAGCTTAATAAACGACAATCTGATGCAGGTGACTGATCAGGAGAGAAATGAAGTTGAAGATACTGAGGAAAACACTGTGCCTAATGAAGCGACCCAACTCCAGGAAAAGATTTGTGACATGAACCCGACTTCAGCAACAAGGCAACCAAGCAAGCGACTGGAGAAGCTGAAGACTCGAAGGCCTATCATGTAGCTAGCCCAGGAGGTGCTGGTGAGCAAGCTGGGAGACTTGGCCAAGGAAGAGGAGATGACCGAAGCAGTCAAGAAGAAGTAACTGGACAACCACAAGAGGCCGCTCAACAAAAACTTCATCAAAGTGGTGGATGCATGTATGGAGGAGAATGCCCCGAAGAAGCTCAAGAAAGGGGCTAAGGGGCCGTCTGCCTCAACCTAGGCTACTATGCTGCCTAGTTTAAGTTGTGCTAGCTTACTATGGATCATAATCTGAACTAAGTTCCAGTTTAATCACCCTGTCTGTAGGGTTATGTGGACCTGGTATTGTAGTAGCTTATATATCATCGCCACTTGCTTCTGGAAGAGGCTATGCAGACCTTTCATCTAAGTTGATCGAATCCTTATTCTAATGGATTATCGACACTACAAATCATGTCTTGGAATGTGAGAGGTTTGAATGCTGGTGTGAGAAGAGACAATGTTAAGAAACTTATAGATTTATACAGACCAATGATTGTCTGTTTACAGGAGACCAAGCTACAGGAGATCTCATCCAGGATTATAGCAGGCATGCTTGGGCATGCTTTCCAGAATAATTTCTGCTACTTGCCTGCAAATCAAACTAGGGGTGGTATCCTCTTAGCAGCCTCTGAAGACTATTTTGATTTAAAGTCCTACCATCAGCACCAATATTGCATTACAGCAGAACTTTGGATAGAAAAAAACGACAGTCAATGGTCCATAACCGGGGTGTATGGGCCACAACTTACCAGCGACAAGAAAAGAATTCATCAAGGAACTCAAAGGAATAAAAGATGTGGTTTCTGTCAAGGAAGATGGATGATACTAGGGATGTCAACCTCATCTACAAGAATGAGGACAAAAACAATGGGAGACTGCAATATAAGATGATGGACAGATTCAGGAGAGCTTTGGATCATCTATCCCTCAAAGAAATTGATTTAGTTGCTAGAAACTTCACCTGGTCCAATGAACAGAAAAAAACCCACCCTCTCGAGAATAGACAGATTCTTTGTCTCTCTATCCCTGGATGAAAAAACTAGCATGGACAAAGCTGCTGCCAATTTCTTCATCTATGTCAGACCACTGCCCTCTAATGCTCACGCCAATGGAGGAACCAACTAACTACAAAGGATTTAGATTTGACAACTACTGGACCTCCATTGAGGGCTTTCAGGAAGTAGTTCAAAAGGCTTGGAATCATCAAGATCATGGAAACACTCTACAAATCCTAAACACGAAACTAGAAAGAACAGCCAATGCTCTCAAATGGTGGTCAACTGAACTGGTAAACAAAGGGAAACTGGCTTATGCTATAGCTAATGAGGTCATCATGCAACTCGATGTAGCATAAGAATCAAGAAACCTCTCTGACGATGAGTTGGAATTAAGGAAGAGACTTAAAGCAAAGATTCTAGGCCTGGTGGCAATCGAGAAATCAAGGAAAAAAACAAGGTCACGCCTGACTTGGATAAAAAAGGGGGATGCCAACACAAGTTTCTTCCAAACAGCAGCTACCATCAGAAAGAAGAAAAAATTCATACAGACCCTAAATCACCAAGGACAAATTATAACCAGCCAGTCTGAGAAATTATCTGCAATCCAATCCTACTCCTAAACAGCATGGGAACTCACTCACCACGAGAGACCAGACTAAACCTCCAAGCTCTTGGAATCCAGCAGCACGATCTAACTTGCCTGGAGACCCCTTTCACTGACGAAGAAATTACTGCGGCCATCCTCAAACATGCCGAAGAGTAAAGCACCAGGCCCCGATGGCTTCACAGGGAAATTCTATCAATCTTGCTGGGGGATAATCAAGAAGAGGTAATACAAGCCATCACCAGCTATTTTTACAAAATTCGCAGGGTCTAGAACATTTAAATACTTCTCATGTAGTTCTAATCCCTAAAATAGAAAACCCGGCAACCATCAAAAGACTATCGGCCGATAAGTCTTATACATAGCTTCAGCAAACTCTTCTCCAAACTACTGGCGAACAGGCTCAGTCAGGTCATCTCAAATCTAATTGAGGTAAACCAGAGTGCCTTTATTAAGAAAAGATGCATACACGACAACTTCGTCTATGTGCAGAAAACGATTGAGAAAATGCACAAGACCAAGCAATCAGGAATCTTCGCCAAATTGGACATCTCCAAAGCCTTTGACTCTGTTAACTGGTCCTACCTTATTGAAGTGCTTCAGGCTTATGGCTTTGACACAAAATGGATCTCTTGGATATCCATGATGTTTCTCACCTCAACCTCGAAATTCCGAGTTAATGGCCAACTCACACAACCCATCCCCCACAAGAAAGGTGTAAGACAAGGTGATCCTCTTTTCCTATGCTGTTTCTTCTTGCTATGAACCCTCTACACTTGATCTTTCAAAGAGCACATGAGGAAGATATCCTAACCCCCCTGCCTAGGAACAGAGCACACTCCAGAATGTCCCTATATGCTGACGATGCTGCGGTCTTTCTCCGACCAAAGTTAGAAGACATCGAGTCAATGAAGCAGTTGCTACAGATCTTCGGAAAAGCATCAGGCCTACACACAAGCATGGAGAAAACTGAGCTTTATACCATCAAGACTGCAGACAGCGTCCAACGGCAATTGGCCCAGAGTAGTGGCCTTACATTCAAATCATTCCCGTGTAAATACCTTGGTCTGCCGCTACACTACAAGAAAATTGGAAGAAGCCTAATTACCCCTCTCATCCAGAAAATAGCTGCAAGACTGCCGGGATGGAAGCGAGATATGCTAAATGCTTCAGGCCGAGAGCGAATGGTCAAGTCAGTTCTTACAGCGATTCCAACATACTTTATGACGATCTACAATATGCCCAAATGGGCAATAAAGGGCATTGATAAATATAGAAGAGGCTTCCTATGGAAGGGTCATGATATGGAAAATATTAAAGGAGGACATTGTCTTGTCAATTGGAAACAAGTACAAAGACCAAAAAGATTGGGGGGCCTGGGAATTAAAGATCTAGACAAATTTGGTAGAGCTCTGCGATTACGATGGCTCTGGCACCAGTGGGACCAGACCCCCCGACCATGGAATGGAGAAAGCATTATAAATGACAGTGTGGATAGAGAATTCTTCTTCAGATCAACAGTCATTCAAGTTGGGAATGGCCAAAAAAACGCCATTCTGGGAAGCAGCATGGCTAGATGGTATGGCACCAAAAATCCTTGCACCACATCTGTACAAGTCTCCCGCTTCAAGAAGAGAACAGTGCACATGGAACTCCGAAACCACAACTGGATCCGTAACCTGAAATCTCTAAATGACCAGACGCTGATAGACGAATTTCTTTTACTCCAAAGCAGAATTCAGGATGTCGTCCTTAATGATGAACCTGATAAGATAGTGTGGTGATGGACCGCAGATGGTACATACTCAGCCAAATCGGCCTATGAAGCCCAATTTGGACCTCATCTACGACTTAAGTGGGCAGACGCCATTTGGAAATCGAAGACAGAATCAAAGTGCAGGTTCTTTGCTTGGCTTGCGTGTCTCCACAGAATCAACACAGCTGATATCATGAAAATAAAGAAATGGCAAGCAGAGGAGAACTGCTCCCTTTGTTACTGCATGCCTGAAAACAGCCCAACACCTGCTCAAAGATTGCTTATACACTGAAGAATCTTGGAAACTGCTAGCCTCCAAGCTCAACATTAACAGTACAATGATGATCTACCAGAACTCACACACTATACAAGACCTAGTGACTAACATCAGTAAATGTTCCAAGAACAAGAAGGAAAAGAGAATACTAACTGGCGTCCTGCTTTACTTCTGGTGGGGGATTTGGAAAGAGAGAAACCGAAGAATTTTTCAAAATAAGGAGCAGTCTCATCTTAGAACAGTCGACCAAATCTTGGAGGAGATTAAACTATACAACCTGGCAATGTACTAGAGTTCTTCCTTTTTCTTTTTCCTTTTTGTAATTTTCTTTTTGTTATTTTCCTGCTGTATTTGGCTTTGTACTTTGCTCCCCGTTCTTAATATATAGGCAGCTCTCCTGCCTACTTTCGAAAGAAAAAAATTGGGAGCGGACTGTGCGCGGTGAGGATGGGAATGGCGTGGCCATACTTGGAGCTCAGGCCGCGCAGCGCGTTGAGCACAAGCGCTGGCTGCGAGATCGGGTGGCTGACGTCACGCAACAGATCAGACAACTCCTTGAGGAGACTGAAATAGGCAGAGATGGTGAGATCACCTTGCACAAGAGTGTGGAATTCTTGAAGGGCGTAGACGGCGCGCTGATCAGCATTGTCGAGGAAGAGGCCACGGATCTCCTTCCACAGGACGTACGCCGTGGGACGAGGCACCACGATCATCTTCATCACCGCCGGCGTGATGGTGTTGTACACCACGAGACGATGCACTGGTCGACTTGCAGCCATTCGGCGTTGTGCCACATCATCTGCGCGTCGACGGTGCCGTCGACATGATCGACGAGGCCGAACTTGAGGAAGGTGGCTTCGTAGAAGGCACTCCAGAGGGAATAGTTGGATTGATCGTAGTCGAGGAGGATGGGGACATGCGCACGGATGTTGACGAGCTGGAGAGAGGCGGCGGCGATTGGGTTTGGTTGGGGTTCAGCGAAGGGATTGGTGGAGGCAGCGGAGCCAGTCGGAGAGGAGGACGAGAACTAGTGATCGGCCATTGGAAAGCAGCGGAAATTTAGGATCGGATTAAGCTGATACCATGTAGAGATGCAATCGCGCATTGTTTCATTCATCTCAAGGGGATTTATACATGTACAGAGGCGGTTTCGCATAACCGTTTAGCCTACGATGTAGCCGGACGTGAACGTGAAGATAGGGAGTGGGCGAGCTGTGCATGAGAGCCAAGAGTATCGGTCCTAGCCTATCTTACAGTTACAGAATGTGCTATCTGTTTCTACAGGGAGGCTTGGCGACCCGGCAGCGATACATGCAGTGTGTGTGGGTCGGACCTAAAATAGGCCTCTCGTTATCTTTTTAGATAAAGGAAGCTTTTATTTCGAGATAAAATAATGTTCCGGCCTCTGCACAACAAGATGCATTTAGCCTTTATTCATTTCTTTCTTCCTCGCCTGCCTGTTTGATTCATTTCTTCCTCGCCTGCCTGTTTGAAATTTTGGGGGAAGAAGGGAGAGGGGAGGGGGGCGGTGGGACTGGGAGGCTGGTGCTGGTGGATGCGCGGGCAGGGTTCCGTGTCCCATATGTTTGAAATCAGAGTTCCGTGTCGTTTTTCGTGCATGTTGAAATCAGAGTTGAGTTTATATTTTTTTCCGAGTTCAGCTGCTTACATGCCCCTTAGTTAGTGATTTATCATTACTGTTGACATATCATGTTAGTGTCCACGTAAAGCGGCAACCGTTGATTTTGATTGTATGTCTTGTACTTGCCCCATTTGGTTGAAATCACAGTTCAATACAAGTATATAGAGTGTCCATAGTAATTTCATTTTCTTGCTTTTTTACCTTGGTGAGCTTCAGCCTCTGGTGCCATTATATAGAGTGTTCATAGTAATTCTCAGTTACATTTTTCTCTGATTGTACAGCTTATACTATGTAATCAAATCAATATGTGAGTTGCCTTTGAGTCATTTTCAGTGACAATAGTGTCCTGCTAACTGGTAGTGTTCAAAGCGAAAATTCCATATATCTGAATGTTACGTATCTCTGAAGTTGTTTGGTGTCAAGTGGTAATTTATGTTGTTGTTTTTTTCAGGGGTTAGAGATCCTCGTCTGTGCAAATAAATTGGAAGAGTCAACCAATCCAGCGACCACATATTTTAGTTTTTTTATGTGCGTATGTGCTTGTGTGTCTTCAGTCTGCGGCAGCATATGCAAGGACGAAGAGAAAATGTGCTACATGTAATGTCGTTTAGAAAACAATCACAAACCCCACTGGGTGGATATTAGTATACTTGTTTGCAAAAATTTAACTATATTTTCCACATGCGGATATATGAGCGATAAATATAGAAGCTGCTTGAAATACAAGTAAATGTCTCAGCATTCTGAAATAAAAGTTCACCAGCAAACTGAAAGTACAAGTTCATGGAATTTTGCATCTATTGACCATTAGCTATATATCTATCTATGAAGTTTCCATTTTGTATTCTTCATTCTGTAGTGCGGAAAGCACCATGCAGAAATCTTGTCTTTTGTTCTTTGGCATCGTCAGCAAGCTCCATCATTTTGGGTTCCTGCACACAAGGATCACAAGTGACGTCAGTTTTTTATTTACAATAATATGTTCACATTCAGTATATTTTACAAGTACCTTCTGGCTTCAATTATTTGGCTTTGCAGCTATTTATGTAATGTTTGTCAGATTCACAGTTCCGGCATTTAAATTTCCTTTTGGCTGCCTCTGTATTCCTTTTTCTTCTGATTCTTCTTTGCCTCAACTATTGTTTGTATCCTAGCTTTGCTGGGACGGCCCTTTGTTATAAATTTGTCAGGGTTTTGTAGCTGTATCTGAGAAGTACATTCAGTTCCTTCGATCACACCATTCACAACAGTTCTTGTGTTACTGCTTTGTGCATTGCTGTGATTTCTGAATCTACATTCTCCTCGTCCTCATCCATTGCATCCATATCTTCTTGCACTATCTTCATTCCTTGTAGTAAGTACTCATATTTTCTATTGGTTTAGATCCACTAGAAGCTACAACAACCATTACCTTTGAGAGGACATTAAGTCTCAAAGCACTGCTATCTGCTGGTGCATACATAGGCATAGGTCTTCTTATTTTCCTCTGATCTCTTCTCCATCTGTCTATGATCTATTTCTCAGGAATCACTTTTGTTTTAATTTCCAGCATTACCCTGAGAATTTGGGAACAGAGTACACCACATTTTATTTCCTTAACCAGTCTTAGCTATGACATTTGTTTCTCTTGAGGCACCACGCTCTGTTGAACTTTATTGCATTGTCTTTGGTTGTCCCATTTTTGTTGCACCTGAGTGTTATTAGCCTTGTCAGTTCATTACTTCTTTTTTGCTTTGTGTTCGGTAGGATCCAGCTATTGTCACTGAAAAACCTTTCTCATATGCTTAACAGTTGAAAAGGTGGTCATTTGAAGTGGGGAATGTCATTCTAAACTTGGCATCATTTGAAGTGGGGAATGTCATTCCTAAACTTGGACTTTTGCCCACACCATCTCCAGGATTAACCATGTCGGCCTGATTTGGTTCAATAAGCAAAAGGTTATCATATCCTCTGTTAAGTCTTTTGCTTTGTCCTCCATGGCATTTTCAGTGTTGTTGATTTCCTCATTTATGCTACCAATGTTGGCTGTCTTCCTCATTTCTGTATCATATTGTATTTCACTTTCATTTGGCGTCTCTATCTGAAAAATAATGTAACCAGTTGTGCCTACTTCTGTTTTATAGGAGCTGGTTCTATCGAGGTCCTGTCTGAAGCTTTGTGAGTCTTTCACGATGTGGCTCTGTGTTCAGAATTTTTGAGTCTTTAAGTCAGGTAATATCAGAAAAATAGTATAGTGCCCTTTTTACAACTATCAGTGGTTCATATATGCGCAGTTCACTAGTTATTAGCAGTGGCTGATATGTATTCTCACCAAAGTAGCACCAGATCCCTGTCTTGATTCACTGCCACTTGCCTGCATACTGCTTCTGGATATGGTGTTTTCTTCTGCTCATTGGTTGATTTAATAATTGAGTCCACTATAGTAGCAGCAGCCTGAGAATAATACAACATGTTGTGATGAAAGATCTAGCAATAGGGAACAGCAGCTATCATGTACGCACAGGTTAATATTTTGGGTTCTTGTAAACTCGAATCTCTCATCATGTATGCAGCTGTCAGGTCGTCATACACATGATGGTCAATCTGGTCGAGATTGAAATCAGGCGAACAAGCAAACCTAGAAGAAAGGAAGATTTGTACTTTTTTCACTTGGACCCGTTAAAGGTGTCAAGCGGGAGTTTTGCCGCTGTTTTTAGTGGATTCGGGCGCACGTATCCCTGACACCAGCGTGTCCAGTGAAAAAAGCTGAAATCTGACTAAATTTTGTCAAAGATGAAGTTTCGATTGTTTTTATGTCAGCTCAGTCGATTTGGGAGGTCATCAGGATTTTTTTTTTTTTGCGAGTAGGTCATCAGGAATTTGACTGAAACGAGAATGATTTTTAGTCAAATCGACTGAAATCCTTTGGCTTTTTACTCAATTCCACTGAAAATAGAAAAAAATGACGTATCTTAATTTGGTTGGCCAAAAAAAATCGAGTGAACCCTGTGGGTTTTTAGCTCGGCTGTGATTGCCTCCTTCCACGCGAGTACGACACCGCCGAGAGAGTGTGCCGCCGCACGCTTGGCATGAAGGAGCCCGATGACCCCCGCAGCACGACTTCAACCCGCCTGGATCCATCAGCGGTGAGAACCGCGGCGCGAGGCTGGTTTCGCTGGCATGCGAGTTTCACGAGCTGCACAACTGGAACTCCATGAGCAGCGCGAGTTCCTGTTCGTGAGGCTCGATGTGCGTTCAGTGTGTCATGGAGAAAGGATCATGGAGGGTTCTGGGTTTGTCCCATTTGTGTTGGCAATAACAAGTTTCTGGACACCGGTTTGATACGGTCACAACATGTGCAGCAAGCATCCGAGGGCAGTCTTGCCACGGCTGTACTAGTAAATAGAAGAAGGATGGTGGAGGATAGAGCAAATAAGAGGGACTGCCTACTATTTACTTACAAAGAACCCAGCACAAATTCGGTTCAGTTACGAGCCTCTTAGGTATCAATTGTTTTATTCTACTCTCTCTGTTCACTTTTAGATGTCATTTTAACTCTGTGCACGTGACTTAAGGAGATGTAGAAAATATGGATGCACAAGAAACAAGCAGGGAGAGATAGGTGTATTTGAAAGAGAGAAAATGTGCATTGAAAAGTGAGAATAACATGTAATTAGAAAAAACTGAGAAAGTCTAGAATGTCATCTATTTGTGAACGAAAGATATATTTATTTTATAGTGAAAGGAGAGAAAAGGAAATGAGGTAGATTCACATAACGAGATATTTTTTACTAATAAACCAAGAGGCTGTAAGAAATTGAGAATAGTTGTTGTGAAGGAAAAGATTACATGAAATCTAGAAGAAATTAATGAGAATTAAAAAGGACATAAGTTTTTTTTCTCTAAAAATGAACATAAGTTGATGTTTATGTTCACCCGGGCCGCATAAATCTCAAGGCCCCTTCTCCACCTCAGGTCTATAGCCTTCTCAGTTCTTGTGGGAGCGAATTTCTAGGATTTAACAGCGTTGTGCTTTCAGTGGATTTCTAGAATTTACCCGCTCAGTCTTTGAAGATGCTTATAAGAGTAGGGTTTGCGTACTTGTGTTTATAACGGCGTTGTGAATGTCTGAGTTGAACTGTGTAATCGCAAGAAAAAAAATCTCAAGACCCTTCTCCAATTTTTTTTCGTTGGATCTCCAACTTTGATGTTTGAGGTGTTCCTTTATCATTCTGTTATATTTTCCGAAGGTGTGAATTACAATTCAATTTTCACCTATATTTTATGAGCCAGTAATATAAAAATTCCGAATGCTATTGGAAGGTTAACGGGACACAAATTTGATCCGTACCAGCTTGCAACTGCGCAATCCGCCTTTTCTGTCTTAATTCACGTTAGCATGCACTTCAAAAAGAAAAAAAAAACACGTTAGCATGAGCGTCAGCGTCACACACCATGTGCTGCCCGTCAGCTCCGGTTAATTAACGGATCCTCCTCCCGCCATGGCATCCGCGGCGCGACCTGTTCGCCGCTGGTAATTAATTACGCGTTATCAAGCACGGACCCATCCAACTTGGCAATCACAACTGGATCATCTCCTGCGCGTCGCAGCCTAAACCATTCGATTAGTCGAGCCCACCAACCAAGCACACACACCTCCACCTCTCCGACCCAGATCCCAAGCAGCCTCCTGCCACTCCGATCCGTCTCCAGCTTCTTTAACCCCCATCATCCCTCCACCTTGCTCCCTTCGCCATGGAGGGTCTCATCAAGGGGCTGGTCAAGGTGGCGATCGACGCCGTGGAGGGCGCCGGGCCGGACCGCGGCGACGGCGACGACGAGGCGCCAAGGAGGAGGGCCCCAACCGCGACGCCGCCGACGACGAGGAGGACAGCGACGAGCGGGCGCGGTCGTCGTGGGCCGAGGTGCGCGTCGCCACTTGTTCGCATTCGGCCATTCTCGCGGCCAAAGTTTGTGTAGGGTGGTTCACGGTTGCCTGGCCGGTCCTGGTCTAAGCGTGGAGAGTGGTTTGGCTGTGCGGCAGGTGGTCTCCGGCGAGCAGGACGACGATCGCCAGGATCACCGCGGTTCGGGGCGGGTGAGTGATCGAGCGTTGCGTTCTCTGTTCGTGCTGTAGCACTCAGACTTGATTTACCGATTGATTTGGTGTTCTTATCGCCTTCCGATTTCATCCAGGACAAGCGGCACGAGAGGAGGGAGGATGACGGTTGGGAGCGGGCCGATGGCCGGAGGCAGCAGGAGCAGCATCACACCGCGGCCGGCGCGTGGAAGAACCAGGTTTGTCCAGATTTGGCGGCTTGCTTTTGTTCAGATGCGAGCTCACATTTTTCGGTTTATTTGGATTTAAAATGCTGATGTAACTGAGTGGCGGGTTCGTTTCTGCAGTATGATGGAGAGGACAGAAGGGCTGGTGGTAGCCGGCGGCCGCAGCAACAGCAGCAGCAGGCACCGGCGTACAGGATGCAGCAGCAGGTTTGTTCTGCTTCCGTCCACCTTCTCTGCATGAATTGGACAGTTGACCTGCTCATCTTTGGTTACATACTGTACTTGCTGTAGTGCAGCTCACGTCTGTAATAGTCAATTTTGAATTTACATTAGAATCATTAGAATAGGTCGTAACTGGTTGCCCGGTGACTTCATAAGATGGAGAATCAGCGTATATTTCTTTCCTTCGACAATCTTGCATAGCACAAAGCTGCAATAATCCACCAACTTTTATTGATTATTATATTTGAGATCTATGCCCATACCGGTCTGATACAGAGATATTATTGTTAGTGTTTTTCCTTTAAGCAGCTGCTCGAGCTTGTAATTAATAAAATAATTAGCAGCTCAAATGATTGGTTGCTTTTTGGAATATAATAGGGAGAAGAAAGGATAGGTGATGGTGATTGGCAGACTGTCGGCGAGAAAAAGCGCCATGGAAGGCCACAGCAGGTTTGATTTCAGTCTTCTAAAGATCAGAACAATGGCTTTATTTTTTAAAAAAATTTGTTTCATCGTGATAACGCACCGCAAATATATTTGAACTAGCATTTTGGGTCCTTTTATATCTATAAACCAAGTGTCAGCAGACTGCAGATAACGGCGCTATTTTGAGAAATTGTTACACTGAAATAAATTAATTAAGTGTTACACAACATGTTATCTGTTAAAAAGACCATTCGCCTCTAGCTTATTCTTTTTTATCTTCCTTGAAAGATTTTTGTTACAAATAAAATGAGATTAGAATCTGAACTTAGTGTAGATCATCACTCAAGATTTCTTTTAAGTGGATCATTACTCTGAAGTTGTGCCAATCTGTAACAGCGCACCTGTTGAGTTCTGATATTGTTCAAAGGTCTGACTCTGGTCTAAACCCCCTCTGATGTAACATTATTATTTTTTATGCTCACATAAGTCCTTTGAAACTCTTGTTCATTAGCAATATCTGACGATGATAATAGTCTGTTCACAAGCTTCCTTGTCTTCCTTTTCTATCTGAACTTAGCTTTTATTATTGGATTATACAGTCTGAAGCATGGAATGGATACAGAAGGCCACCATCTGAACAACAGTACTCGGAGGACGTTGGTCAGATTCACCAGGGCATCAATGTAGAGCCTACCAGGGAGGAACTCAATAGCTTATCAAAAGCATGTAACAGGCTGTGGGAGCTTGATATGAACCGTCTGGTTCCTGGTAAGCACTACAGAATTGAATGTGGTGACGGGAAGAAGGTTTATCAGAAGGGTGATATGGCATCTGAAAGCCTGTTCAGCTGGCTAGGTGATGATGTGCTAAGAAAGCCCTCCTACTCTCGTTTCTGTGCACTTCTTGATAACTACAACCCACACCAAGGGTACAAAGAAGTTGTTACCCAGCAGGATAAGCATGAGGAAGTAGCATTTATCGAAGAAATTGCTAGAACAGCGCCAATAAAGTACTTGCACCGGTATTTAGTGACAAAGGGGGTTGCATCTCAGGACTACGATGACTTCAAGAGAATGCTGACGTCCCTATGGTTTGATTTGTATGGAAGAGGTGGCAGCTCTAGCAGCTCTTCTGCTTTTGAGCATGTATTTGTTGGTGAGATCAAGGGAAGGGGACCAGGAGAAAGTGAGGTCTCAGGCTTCCATAACTGGATTCAGGCAAGTTCTTGTTATGTGTTATCACCCTTCTTTTTCTATTTGGACCATATTTATGACTGTCCTTCTATAACTAATATGCAGTTTTACCTGGAAGAAGCCAAGGGAAATGTGGACTACCAAGGTTACATATTCCCAAGGCGTCGTGGTGAATCGGTACGAATATAGCCTACATTGTTACAGTGGTCTTGTATATGAATAATTTAGCTAAAATGTTCCACCCTGTGTTTCGGCAGCCTGATTCGGAGACACAACTGCTAACTGTCCAGTTTGAGTGGTATGGTGTGTTGAAATCAGTATCCAGCACATTAGTTGGTGTCAGTCCTGAATTTGAAGTTGCACTCTACACATTGTGCTTCTTTGTTGGAGGAGAAGATAATCGTGTTGATATGGGGCCATACTCTGTGAACATCAAGTGCTACCGGATGGGGAACAACAAGATTGGGTCAGCATTTCCCATTGCAGAGGACTGATATTAGGTAGCCTCTGCATCTGCAGATTGTAAATCCTCATTTGTTTAGTTTCCTGATCACTGTGAAGTTAATTTGTACTGTTAAGTTAATTGTTTTCTTGTGTATGAAAACAATCCATAACATTTAAATTGTTGTACCAATTACAAACATATACTACCAAGGAGTCTGTTGCCTCAGAATAAAATTCTCTCTTTTTTGTTGGGTTGAAGGTTGATTAGAATATTTCTATAATCATCATGTTTGTTGCCTGATGAAAGTGCAGTTGTAGAATATTTCTGCTTAGTACATGATCTGCTCATAATTGAGAAAGAGATGTCATAGTTCAGCTGGTATTTGTCTTCCGTTTTGCATCAAATATCTTTGTTTGTGAGGTTTATGTATTCTTTCCTTTTCTTGAAAAAGGTGAATCATAACTAAGCTCCGATTGTGATTTAAGTATTTATAAGCAGCAAAAAAACATAAATATCTATATAAAAAAGAGAGGAACCACCATTTTTTTCTCGAATTTTGCAAATTGGAACTACGAATGCACAATGTTAATATACCGATAAAATGATAATCCGAGAGGTGTCTGCTGTGATTCTCTCAAACACTTGGCTCGGCTGCGCCAATAGTAATTCAAAGGTGCAAATGCAGCATTGCGTGGCGTGCACTATAAAAGGAAAAAAAATGAAATCACGATTTTTTTTTTTTGCGAGGGGAATGAAATCACGATTTGAATTCAAACTTTGCGATTACAGTTTCATGTGTTCGAGGAAAGAAAGGCAGGACCACATTTCAGGCCCGTCCAACCTGTTGCCTTTTTACAAGCACCAACTCTCAAACTTTTGAGTTGGTCATGTTATACGGCGATCAACACCAGTTGTGCACTGTCAAAATCAAACAAAACAACCAAAAGCAAGAAAGTCACCACTAAATGCTACCGAAACAAAAATTTTAGAAGTACCGAAGATTCAGACTGTACAAGGAAGGAGTCAACAGCATCGACAATGACAGCGGATCACGCCGGCGCGGCGGCGGCGGCGGCGGCGGCGGCGGCTGCCCTCATGAGCATGAGCCTCCTCCTCGCATGAGCGTCAGCAGCTTCCCCTAGAGCAGCCAGATGCTGCATCCGCCTCCTCGCCGCCGCGGCCGCCGCAGTGGCCGCATGCTCCGCATCCGGCAAACCCGTCGCGTTCGCGTCCTCCTGATCAAGACGAGCTGAGGCCTGGCACTCCTCCGCCGCATCCACGACGCCGTCCACCTCCGTGTGCCGCATCGCCAGCCTCAGCCTCTCGACCACCTCCCTCATCGAGGGGCGGTCCTTGGCGTGCTTCGCGAGGCAGGCGCTGGCGAGCTTGGCGACCTCCCTGGCGCCTCCCATGGCGTACCGCCCTTGGAGCCTCGCGTCCATGATCTCGCCGAACCGCGCGCTCTCCGGCGGGCGCCGCCGCACCCAGTCCAGGAGCTTCTGCTCGTTCCTGGGGCGGTTCCTCTCGATGGATCGCCGGGCGGTGAGGATCTCGTACAGCACCACGCCGAAGCTCCAGACGTCGCTCTTGGTGGTGAGGTGCCCGGTCTGGACGTAGTCCGGCGCGGCGTAGCCGAAGGTGCCCATGACCTGGTTGCACACGGAAACGGATGTTCTTTTTCAAATCTGAGAAGTGAAGAATCGATGCTGATTTTCATTTCGAAATGAACATGAGCAGCGTAGTCGAGTTTTGTCAGTCCGGTGAATTTGCACGTACAGCTGTGGACACATGGGTCTGGCCTTCTGATGGTCCTTCCCTTGCTAATCCGAAGTCTGATAGCTTGGGCCGGAACTCCTCGTCCAGCAGCACGTTCGAAGCTTTGAAATCACGGTATATGATCTGCGAATATCAAGCGATCATAAGTGAAACAATCTTGACATGTACTCACAGCACATCCACAGTTCATAAATCAGGACGTTCACCAGTGACAAAACTGTCTACCTATTCTAGCTCGTCTCTGAAAGAGCCGTCATCAGAGGAGAGAACAGCGCCTAGAATGATATACGATTGCCGAGGCAGAGTGATTTGGTTACCTGAATTTCAAGGCCTTCGTGGAGATACAGCAACCCCTCGGCAGCGCCGAGCGCGATCTGCAGCCTGACGTCCCACGGAAGGACAGGGAACGCCCCGGTTGAACAGGTGATCGTCCAGCGTCTTGTTGGGCATGAACTCGTACACCAGCAGCCGCTGCGGGCCTCGGTCCGTCTCCGACGCGCAGAACCCGACGAGCCTGACGAGGTTCCGGTGCTCCACGACGCCGAGGAAGTGGACCTCGGCGAGCCACTCCTTGTGGCCCTGGACAGTGGACACACCACGGAAACAGAGTCGAATGAGTCAGGTGATGCAGCTGCATGGCGTGCGAAGATGCGATGTTGTTGCTAGTGTGTGCACGCGGCGGTTACCTGACGGCCGTTGGGATTGAGCCTCTTGACGGCGACCGGCGTGCCGTCCTTGCCGGCGCCGGGAAGCCGGAGGACACCCCTGTAAACGCACCCGAATCCGCCCTCGCCGACCACGAGCATCGGGCTGAAGTCGCGCGTGGCGGCGCGGAGCTCCCGGAGCGCGAACTCGCGCAGGCCGCGCCCCCTCTCCTCGTACAGCTCGGGGATGCTCCGCGCCGACGACGAGACCGAGCCGGAGCCCGAGGACCCGCTCGCCGCCGGCCGCGCGCTCGACGCCTCGGAGAGGCTCGTGGCGTTGGCCGACGACGACGCGAACGAGGAGGCGGCGGTTGGCGCGGACACGCTCGAGCGCGCCTCGGTCGAGAAGGTCGCTGCTGCTGCCGGCGCCGGGGCCTTCGCCGCCGGCCGCCTCCTGCTCCTGCACATGTAGTGGAAGAGGCGCAGGCAGCCCATTTCTTGGAGGAGGAAGAAGAAGCTGGGACTGGCTGGACTCAGCTTGTGCTCTTTGCTGTTTCTTGCGTGCTGGTATATGCTGCCACCACGCACGGTGGTTTCTGATCAAGAATAATTCGGATCGCAAAGAGAATGACCAAGGTTTGGTGATGAAAACGGAGGTTCCTTTCGGTTTCGTCGTCCTCGCTCGATGTTGCTCGACAGTGACTTGTCTGAACTTGTAAACGACAAAACTCCACCGGGAAGCTCCAGGAGATGAGAAAACAAAGAAAGAGAACCAAGCTAGCGATCCGAGGAGAAAACTTCAACTGTGGTAAATACCTGACAGATGGAAGAACACAACTGCCTTGCATTCAGATGAAAACCAAAAACTTCATGAAATGCCTCCAATTGGCGATTGGCGTGGCTGTACCGTGTACGTATAGCACCTGATAGATACTGAGAGGGAGGATCGTTCATACTACTGTCACACAGGACTCGTTCGTGTTCCCTGTCGCGACGAAACCTCAAATATATATGCACACGGCTGTGTAAAGAATGTCAACCGACCCTCCTGGCTGCAACTTTTGATCCCTCCTAACATCCCGGATTCCCGGTCCAGTCCATCGATGAAGTCAAGGTTTGAAGTCGTCACTGGCACGGCAGAGCAGGCCTTGATCTGTTCAGAGATTGCGGCAGTACAGTGATAGTACAAGATCATGACAGAAAGTCAAGGTTTCAACTGAACTTGGGTTAGGGTCACTCTCACTGGTGCCACCAGCTCGATAGCCACTTCTCTGCCCCCACCACCTAATAAAGGCAACTTGCCTCGGCTGCCCATGCCATGAAGTGATGAAACGTTGACCACTGAGTAGTGCGTCAACATGTTGACCTAGGCCCATCGCTCTTGACATGCTCGGTGAGCTGTCCGTGACTGACTTTCGCGTCACCGTGTTAGACCCTGCATGGCACGGTTGACTGTTTTGTCTCTCTATGCCATCATGGGAGTCCAGTGGCCTTAACCGAGAAAGAAAATGCTCCAGTCAAGAAATAAGAGAGAGAAAGAAATTGCTCCAATCGAATTTGAGATGTTTAGAGGTCTTTGGAAGTGGGTTGTTTGTGTTAGAGATTTCCAAGTATGTCGCTATGCAGAAAAACACTCGCTTGCTTCAGACCAATCTCAAGTATGCCAGCTGAGAAAACGATGCATATACAGAAACACCGGAAAAGAGCACAAATTTTCCTAAACTACAGAATCAACAGGTTCCATGCTCCGCAATAATTGATGACGCCGCCTCAGAGTCACATTCGCTACTACTAAAGTAGCATTGTAGAATCAAACCTTGACTAATCTTGATTTGTTAGTGTTACAAATCTCAGTTAATTTACTAAGAGAAGTATCAATATTGTTAGTAAGAACGGCGGATGGATATGACTGGTAATGGGTCAGTTATCACTGGTTTCAAAACCCTGAATTCTGATGCAGAGTACGACAATGCCGGTACCTATGAAATTGTTAAAATTTGAGTTAACCCTGAATCATAGTTTCTTATGTTCTTACCGAAGGCTTACTTTACCAGGTCCAGTAGTATGGGTGACATATCAGTCAGTGATCGTGCACGATGCGCTCTAACCTGACTGATTGTTAGGCCACATTCTGCGGCTACAAGCCAATTAAAAATATTTGCTCTACATATTTTTATTTTCTCACATCAGACTTAACTTGTTCTTGTTGTTGAATCCCGAATGAATCCCATTGCTTTGTATGATGCATGTTTCTCTATAACATTTCATTAGGTGTGCACTTAGAATCTTTTTTCAAGTGGAGAAAAATTGCTGGTAATCACTTGCTCCAAATCTTGTTGGTCCAAGATGATGACGGTATAGAGAAGAATGTAAGAGAAAATTGTCCTTTCTCGTTTCGTTTTTTGATATATTATAATTTGTAGGCCTTGTGAGAGTTCCTGCCTTCTGTAAATGATGTCGTTGTTATATGTGTTCTGCAGTTCTATTTTTGTTCTTCATATTCTTGTCTCTTGAGGTTTGTCAATGCTTCTGTAGTCAATGCAACTTTGTAGCGATTTTAGTTCTTGCACCTTTCGTTGTCAGGTTAATACATCCAAAACAATTGTGCCAAGACCAATATTGATTGGAGGTGGAACATATGTAAAATGTATCACCACAACACTAGTATTAAAGATATGTTATAAATTTGCTACTGAGAACTTATTGCAGTTATTTGAAGAAGAAATTAGAAATTGTTTTGAATTTCATGTCATCTTTCACACAAGACTATTTTATATTTAATGTTGATGTGTCCACAAGAATGGTATAAAAATATGTCAAAAAAATTCTTACGGCAAGTTAGAGTCAGACCCAATATAGCAGTAGTAGTGCTTTATTAACAGTAGCAGCAAATAAATCTATCACATCTGATATAATGGTTTCGAGGAATATATTACATTGCATAATAAGATTCCAAGGGACTTAAATGTTGTTCTCCTTTTGGTTCCCTAATGACATGAAAATAGAAATCGATGTCAGCTCCAAGGTCGTTAGGGAACCAAAAGGAGACAGGATAAGCAAAGGTGTGGACGTGAGAGCCTCCAATTTGTAACATATTGATCTTTGGGGGAAAAAATTCTAACCTTCTTCCAATCTGGTATTGTGCAAAGATGCTACAAATTGAAGTAAATGTAATGGCAGTGTCTTAAAGAGAAAGATATCATGATACAACAAATCTCTCATATTTTTTAATTTGCCTTCTTTAAATTATATTTCATGTTGACTGACTCACAAGTCGCAACTTGTAAAGCATTGTATGTGTAATGAATTTCTCTACCAAACACCTCTTAAAAAAGGTGTGTATTTTTGCGGGTTAAATGTGTTGTCAAATCCAAAATAGTTCCATCAGCCAAACCAAGAAAGTCATCAATGCCCACCCAAAAAAAAAACATCAACGATATATAGAACTTTCATATGGCATGTGTGGATTACAAACTAATTAGTCCAATAGATGTTCACATCACAACTTCAAAGGGAAAAAGTTGCTTCAAAAAAAACTTCAAAGGGAAAAAGAATATCTATGTCGTAATATAGTATCTCTTGTTTCTAGGTAGAGTTATGTGGGTTGTCTTTGTAATCGAAGAATGTAATATGTTTTGAAATCAATAAAAAAAAAATCGCATAACAGGAAAAAATATGACTGAACAGCTTGAGCTTGAGGCTCTCTGGCTTGGGGTCACTTCGTAGCTGCTGTATTTTCCACTGTGGGATTTGTTGAATTGTTGATCTTGCCATATATGTTCTTCTCACGATTGGTCGTGCACAAGCTTGGATCCGATATAGGGAGCGGCGGCACTTTAACTGTATTTAACTGTAGCAGCAGATACTCTCAGCCAGAGCGGTTAACGCTTAAACCCCATCCACTAATCTCCCGCTGCTAATCCTGGCGCAGGTGGTTAAGCGCCGCCCCTTAACACGCGTCACCGCCTCCCACTTGTCGTCTCCTCCCACCCTTCCTTCCCTCCAAATTTGCCCGGCCTCCTCGGCTTCGTCGCTCCAGGCTCCAGCATCCGATTCCGTTCAGTCTCAGCACCGCCGGCTCCGGTACTCAACTCTAAACCCCGACCGCCGCGCCGCGCCGCTTCCCTCTATCCTGTAGGGCCCCAGATTGGGTTGTTTCAATTTTTTACACCCCCCGATCTTTCCCCTTCGGGTCCTCTCGGCCTTTTTAATCTCTTCTTTTGGGGGTTTCTAGCAGCCTAATCCATCACTAAACTTGCAAGTTTTCAGCATTGTTGGGTGATTTTCGCTGCATTTACAACATCCTATTTGATCATTTTCATAATGATGGTGTTGCCCGCGCGATCATCTCCACGAACTGTGTTTTTCCTCATTTTTTTCTGCGGCGATTTCGCGCGAATGTGGTCCCGTTATGGCGATGTCTGAATTGTTTGATTCAAGCAAATTATTCCTGCATTTTACCATCTCTTATTTGGTTGTAACTCAACCCTAGGCGGTGATCCGTTGTGACGAGAGCTTCAAAATTTTGTTTGGGCGCAGCGTCGAATCGGAGCGGAGCTGCGGAGATATATGTACAGGAACCAGCTTAGGTCGGATCGCTTCAACGATAACAGCAACGCCGCCCGAAGGCCTGGGCGAGGAAGTGGCAGCGGAACGCACCATTGGGTCGTCTCCGGCGGCCGCGGGAGCGCGGCTCCGGCTGCGCGGCCGCGGTCACCTCCCTACCGGAGGTGAGACTCATCATATATGTGCAGGCTCTATGATTAACGAGATTTACCGTGTTGTTTATGTATGGTTTTGGTCTGTCAACTGCATTTGCAGCGGGAGGCCTGGGAGTGTGCATCAGCAGTACAGGCCGAGGTCACCAGCGGGTGCGCTTACTCAGGGAAACGCCAGCCACACTCCTGCCGCAAGTGATGCTGCTGCTGCTTGTCACACAGAGCCAGTGAGCAAAGGTTTGACCTCTTGTGCTAAATGAAATTGTTATTGTACCTTCCCTTCAAATTGTTTTTTGTGATTGTACCGTTCCTTTAGCCTGTATGTATGGAGGTGCACAGAAAAGTGCCGATCATGCCATTATGTCATGTTGCCACATTGAATTGTATTGCTTTATAAGTTATAACCTCTGATATTTCCTACCTAACCCCTGAGTGTGGACTTTTTCTGGTGTGTACAGGTAGCTGTATGATAAGATATTGATCTTACATTTATTCTTTTTTAACAAACAAATAAATAGACCATATGTTTTAGCAAGTCTCAGGTGTGAACTCTTTTGCTAGCTTCCTTTATCTTAGTGAAACTGTCTGATGGTCTCTTTTTTCTAGTGTCTTTTGGGTCACTGGATAATGTGAAACCTTCCAATGTGCCTGCTCAGAGTGATGTCCTAAGCTCAGTCTCTGCTGAAGGAACCTGGGCAGCAGATTCCTCAACCCAAACAATACCCACAAAAGGTTATCCGCTTTCTCACAAATTGTGGGCATAACATGATTGCAATAACAAGCCCTCTAGTTCCATTTCTGATCATTGTAATGTTGAATAAGAAAACGTCTCTTCTGAATTCTGATGATGCTTGTTTGCCCCAGGGTGTTCATCCACTGCATTCACTCTTCAGTTTGGAACTTTTAGCCCCGGGACTATCGACAAACAAGTATGCCATCTGTATTCAATCATGACCTGCTTTTTAATTTCTCCCTGAAGCATTGCATTGGCTGACACTTCATGGCTATCATCTTGCAGTGTACTGACTGCACATCAGCCCCTTCAGATCTGAATGCGAAGGAACATGAAAAGGTCTGCTGTTTTTTCATGGTTTTACTCCTCTGAATGAGCTTATTTAGGACTCTTTTGTTAAAATATTGGAACATCTTCGTCGAGTATATTATTTGATCGTCCCTTGGATCGTGTATATCTTTTCCTGTGCTTTGAATATTTGAATTGTTTAATTAGGAAACCAGGGTGCTTGGATGTCAATTACTGGAAACAGAATTGTTACATAATCTAATGAAAACTACTTCTGTACGTCATGTATATACACACTTGTCAAATGGTGATTGACTCTTTCATGTGCACATCATACTGTAATACCAAATTCCTGCTGTAAATTATCATACTTTTGTGGGTCCATGTAGATGCTTGTATCTTTGGGTCATCATGCTTATCATTTTGTAAGTGAGTTGTTACAAGTATCATATATCAGTCCGTACATCCTTTGTACTTCTATATTACAGTTACCTGTATATTTGACTATTTCAGGCCCACCATGGATTATCAGATAAGCCTTATATTGTTTCCTCATCTCCTGACCAAGAGCAGCGAAAGCATGAAGCTACAGATGACTTGGTTATTGGTGAACGAATTGATTTAACTGGCAAATACGAGAATGTGCATGTTCGTGAATTGCATGAAACACGAGTTCTGAATTCTCTAGCTCGACCTAGCAAAGTTAGTACCTTATCTTCTCGTTTTTAGTGGATTGCTACCTTTATAACTTAATTATACTTTGGATGGTTACAGGGCATGGATTCATGCAAGGTGTTGCCCAGAACTCTATCTTCCCCAACCCACCAACGGTGCCAAAATCAAGAAGAACCGAAAAGATACGGTCAATGCTAGCCGGTCGGACACTGTATACAAATATCCTGCCACCAAGCCCAAGATAAGTGTGCAGATTCCAGCTTCATATACTCCGAACATGGCGCCACCTTCATTTATGCATCCAGTACCTGGGAGACCACTCCCTGGGCTTTCCAGCAGAAACAGACTCAAGTACCGGTTGAATTTAGGGGGCCAGGTTTGCAAATGCAGTCTATTGGTTCTGTAGCCAGTTCCTTGCCCGTGAAAATGGCTCTCCCTTTGAGTAATGCACCTCACATGCAACCTTTGTTTGCTCATGGTGCTCAGCCTGGTGCATTGCATCAGCAAACATTCGTTCAGCAAGGACAAGGCTTTGGACGTACCCCTCCAGCTAACTGTCACCTTCCTCAATTTGGCAACTTGAGGATTGCACAAGAGTTATCTCAGCAGCAGCCTAGATATGGTGATGAAAATAAAAGAACTATAAAAATAACACATCCAGAAACACACGAAGAGCTGATGCTGGATAGACGCGGTCACTCCTTTATTGGTGTTCCTACTTCTGGGCAGATGCCTTTGCATAGTACAAACCAGCTCCATCAGCCTGTTCAAACATATCCTCTTCAGAAGATGTATTATTCTAGACCAGGCACATACAATTCAGCACCAATCTATCTTCCCAACACCAATAGTTCCCCTCTTGCAGCCAGGCAACTCTCCTCCAAAATGCAGCCCACAATGCATAGTTTTGGTTCCACTAATAGCAACCTGCCAATTACTTCCGTTAAACCTCCGATGTCGAGCCCTTGGCTTGATGCTAGTTCCACGTCACTGTCCAATTTGCATACGGCTTCAGAAATCTCCAGTTTAAAAGGCTCACTTCCATCAAGCTTGTCTGCTCCAGTTCAAATCGAGCTAAAGTCGCCTATTGCTTTTCCTGCTGAAAAGAATGAGGTGGCATCTGAAACAAGCATACGGATTCGTGTGGCAGAAACTCGCACATTAAGGTATTCTAGTGAATCTTACATGTCAAGTCAGCAAAGTGATTACAAGATTTGTCTTGATCCTGAACATGCAAAATTAGATTCTGATGAAGGTAATCCCAAAGTTCAGGCTGCAAGTTCTGATGCAGGTTATAATTCGATATCTCAGGCAGTTCCAACCCAGCAGGCACGGGCTGTACAAGCTTCAGCAGATCATATAACAACAACTGCAGGCCCTCAAAATATCTCAACCAGTAACTTGCTTTTGGCTTCTACTTCATCGGTGATTCCAATAACCTCATCGTCCCATGCGAAATGCAATTTTTCACATATTAAGGCTTCTAACAGAACAGATAGTGCCATTTTGACCGCAACGTCATTTGTTTCTACTACTGATGGGACATCACCGCCTGACAGGAATTCTAAACATGATAGCAGTAGCATTTTGGGGAAGCCTCCACTGATATATACACAAGAAATGCTGTCACCAAAATCTGCAGGATCTAGTACATTCACAGAAGGTCTTAAGACGGAAAAAGTTAATACCTTTCCCTGTCTTGAGAAAAACTCTGAAGTTAGTGGTTCAGTTCCACTACAAAAACAGGATTTTATGATAGAAGAACATGTTGTAAATGATAAAGCGATGTGCTGCTCCAAGTCAAAGATTGACGTGACGACAGCAGGCACTGCCTGTGGATTGGAGGATCACGCTGATGTTTCTGAATCAGAAAGAATCCATGCACCCCATGAAGATGGTCCGCACCCCTCCATATCCATTGACAATCTCCGAACAAGTGAAAATAAGCGTATTCCATCAGATGCACAAAGCACAGACTGTACAGTAGACTATGCACGGCATGTCAAGAATGCAGACGTCGTTTCCAATTCAATGAGCTCTCAGAAGAAAATTGAACAGGAAAGTATTGATTCAGAGGTATCAAATTCTTTATCCACTGCGGCTACTTCAGTGGTTCAAACAAAAAGTTCTGTTTTGGAATCAACCAAGGCCAAAAGTACTTGTGGTCGAAGAAAAAGGCAAAAGGAGACACTTCCTAAGGCCAGTGGACAAAGGTATTCTGACCTTGATTGTGCATCCAGTTCCCTGAATGAAACGGAGGTCTTTAATACATCGAAGGAAGTTCAGAGCTCCTACACAATTGACTTAAAGAACTGTAGATTCGATGCCCAAAAGGACATTTCAACTGGTGGGGATGATAGCCTGAACAGAACTGACTTTATCGACTGGGAAGATGTGAATGAAAAACTCTACTGAAAATTTGGATTTATTTGGGTGTATATATTCTGCCACCGAGGTAATAAACAAAGATAAAGATGACTTGGATCACAAGAAGTATTCACGGGATTTTCTCTTAACATTTGCACAGAGATGCATCCATCTTCCTGCAAGTTTCAAGATAGGATCTGATATTTCTCAAACAGTATTGAATTTACATGCTGCCGATCCATTCATTGCCGGTAGTGAACTTAATCCAATACATGGAAGGATAAAAGATCGAGGTTCTCGGGGTCATCGTCATATGGCTGGGAAGTTTGATGACGATAAGTGGAGAAAACAGTTTATTTCTGCTTCTGGATGTGATTCAGTCAATCAACCTGCCTTTTCTAGCTGGGATGCCATACAGCGTTTGGGCACGGATCTACGAGAAGTCCTAAGCAAAACCAGCCATTTAACCAGTATAGTGGCGAAATGCTCTCCAGAGCTATGAAAGAAGTAGTATCTCAACGCAGCATGCCACGTGGTGCTGTTGATGAGAGGTGGCAGCATAGAACTAATGTGCACGGTACTTCATCACTGTCTCAAGTGTCGACACCACTTTTTCACAAAGCTGAGAAAAAAATATGAAATTGGTAAGGTATCTGATGAGGAAGAGGCAAAACAAAGGCAGCTGAAAGCTATTCTGAATAAGTTAACCCCCCAAAATTTTGAAAAACTTTTTGCGCAGGTTAAGGGGTTGAATATCGATAATGTAGTCACTCTTACCGGTGTGATTTCTCAGATATTTGACAAAGCCTTGATGGAACCCACCTTTTGTGAGATGTATGCCGGTTTCTGTTTCCGATTGGCTGGTGACCTACCAAATTTTGTCAAGGATGATGAGAAAATCACTTTCAAACGACTGCTTTTAAATAAATGCCAAGAAGAATTTGAAAGAGGGGAAAGAGAGCAAGCTGAAGCAGACAAATCTGAAGAAAGAAGGTGGAACTAAACAATCTGAAGGGGAGAGAGAAGAGAAAAGGATTCGAGCACGGAGGCGCATGCTAGGAAATATTCGATTAATTGGTGAACTGTATAAAAAGAAAATGCTGACTGAGAGAATAATGCATGACTGCATAAATAAACTGCTAGGTGAGTATCAAAACCCAGACGAAGAAGATCTAGAAGCTCTGTGCAAACTGATGAGCACAATAGGGGAGATGATAGATCATCCCAGGGCAAAGGTGCATATGGATTTTTATTTTGACCTTATGCAGAAGCTGTCAGAAAATTGTAGGTTGTCATCTCGTATGAGATTTATGCTGGTAGATGTGATTGACCTTAGACAAAACAAGTGGAGGCATAGAAGGAAAGTGGAAGGGCCAAAAAAGATTGAGGAGGTCCGCAGGGATGCAGTAAAACAGAAGTTGGGCCAGCCAACTAGGTTTGGTTGTTCTCCTAGCTATAACTCATTTGTTACCAGAATTAGCTCTGGGACAAGAGCAGGGCCTCCATCAGATAATAACATGCATGAATCTTCCGCTTTGACTCCTCGTGGATCTTCTCAAGTTCGTGCATATGGATCCCAGAATGTTAATCTGGATGCTAGATGTCAGCATTCAAATAAAGCCTTGTCACTTCCACTCCATCAAAGGCGTGCTGATAAATCCATTCGCCTGGGTCCTCAGGGTCACTTGGGAAGACAGATGTCACTTGTGGGGAAGCCATCTGTTTCTGGTGACATTTTACCTGAAGTTCCTTTGAACAGTCATCATGGTCAAACATCACAAAACTCGAGAGAAAGTTTATTTACCGGAGCCGCTAGAAATAGAACAAACTTCAAAGCCGGTTGTGATGCTCCTATAAATCAATCCTGGGGAGCAACAGATCATGGATCGCCTGCACTGTCGACTGCCAGCCAAGCGCATACATACTCCATGATCAGCAAGGGGGTGTGTGCTGAAGCACAAACATTCCCCGATGAAGTTCTTCAAGAAAAATCAATATTAACTATCAAAGAATTTACAGGCAAGCTTCCATCTATTGCTTCTTTTATATGTTGCCAAATGCTATATTCTTAACTACTTGACCATTTATTATGAAATACATGCTGAAAAGTAACCATCCATCTATTCTTAGCACCTTAGCAACTACATTTAGTTTATTTTTTCCTAGAAGTTTTTCTATTTTATGTGAATTGTCCCGGGATGATGACAGTGCAGATGAATACAGTATAGCTATTAACCTTTACATTTTGAGGAAAAATTGGATTCCGATTGTATAGCAATCAGTAATGCTTTTTTTATATATATTTGGAGTGGAGATTTTTTTGCCGTACTTGAACTTATTACTAAGCCCTTGGTGATAGAATTCCACCAAATAAAAGGTTTATTCTTATATTTATTCCATCTGGTGATGGTATTTTCCAGCCATGGTTCGTTGTCTTCTATATCATGCATTTACATATGCATTATTTTTTGTTCTCAGAATAAATTTCTGTATGCCATGCCTCAAAATGTCAACAAATAAAGCAACGTGCATGGGACTGCCTATTAATAACATGCTTGATACTTCTGGGAAACTGATTGACCAAGAGGATATAACTACAGCCTCCTATCTAGTTGCATGTAGCAATATCTTAGCTTTACACTAACATAATATTCGGTGCGCCCAGTGCTAAAGATGAGGAGGAGGTAGCTCTGTGCATGAAAGAACTGAATGCTCCCAGCTTCTACCCTTCACTTGTGTCACTCTGGATTAATGACTCGTTTGAAAGGAAAGACCTGGAAAGAGAACTCTTGGCCACACTTTTGGTGCACTTGTGCAAATCTCAAGAGAAATTGCTGAACCAGAAGCAGCTACTCGAGGGGTAAGGCGCATTTCCATATAATCATGGTTCTTTATAATGCTGGTGTATTGGTGTCAAAGGCACTTATAACCCACCTGCTTTTTTGCCAGGTTCCAACATGTTCTATCCACCTTGGAAGATGCTGTGACCGATGCTCCAAAAGCGACCGAGTTCCTGGGACGAATATTTGCCAAATTCATACTGGAAGACGTGATCTCGTTGACAGAGATAGGAGGGTTGTTGCAGGAGCGCAATGGCAAGGCAGAACTGACCGGACACCATCCCCTGGACGACAGCCTTGCGTCTGAGGTTCTGAGGAGCATGCTGGAGTCAATCAGAGTAGAGAAGGGTGACTCTGCAGTGGACGAAATCCGCGAAAAAAAACAACATGCAGTATTTCAGACGCCCAGGAGTGTGCTTCTGATCAGGACAGGGAGCAGATACAGGGTGCCTAGATCGTTAATATTTCTTTTGGTATGTCGTTGGATCATAACTTTTCGCAGAAAAAATGGTTAGATCAAGTTTTTCTGCTCTTTGTTTAAATTATCGCTACAT
The DNA here is from genome assembly GCA_012490785.1 of Eragrostis nindensis. NCBI lineage: Eukaryota > Viridiplantae > Streptophyta > Magnoliopsida > Poales > Poaceae > Eragrostis > Eragrostis nindensis. Next base: position 1,253 of record JAAXCT010002136.1, on the reverse strand, counting down.
AAGAACTTGTCAAAGTTTCTGAACTAGACATCCTTGGGTTATTCTGCCTCATTTCGGTGTCGTGATCCATTGATTTGTGCCGTGCTTCCGATGGTTCATGGCTGGAAGACATTGCTTTCTTCCTGAGTATCTGTTCTCCAATTTGATTGTTTGGGCCTTGTTGATGATGCATAGTGGTTAACTTTTTGCTTTGGTTTAGTCACAAAAATTCTGAGAAATACAACAAATATAGCCACGAAATGCAATAACAATCAATATCAACAAATGGGGGTTAAAACAACAATATTGCGTGTATATCTTTGATTGTCAATATCCATGCAAAGTGACAATAAGTCAACGAGGGCATGACACAGTTACACGTTGTCCTCTTTAGTAACTGATTCAAATACAAGATTTTTTTTTTCCTTTTCTAAAGAACGGATGATGGCCTAGCTAAACAAAATCCAAGCATCAAATCAGACCATCTGGAGAGGATATTCGACACAAGGGAGGTCAGCTATGGTCAGGTGCGATCCAGAGGTATGTAGACATGTCCAGGAGCCACGGTACACCAAAGTAGACAGATGACCAGCTCAGTGATATGCATAGTAGATGAATCTTACACCATCTTTCAAATTTATCACGGTTTATGAATTTTGAACCCAAATACCCTGGGGACGTATTGTTGCGAAGGCTTCTGGGGCTTTAAGTGCGGGTACGTCACTGGAACAAGTGAGGAAATGTTGTCCCGAAGTAAGTTCCATCTATGTCTAGATCACAGGTCAAGGACAAAGTATGCAAACCTATGTTCCAAATAACATGAAAATGTCTTGCAACAAAGTGCAAAAATAAACTAAGCCTTGTTTTCTGTCAGTTCAAATCTATTCTTAACATGTGTAACATATTGCATTTTTTTTTGGTCTATTCACATTTTTTGCCGCTATTCTTGAGTACTTTTACAATTTTTAGGATGAACTAGATGCATAATGAAATAAAAGTAAACATGGTGAAGTATACCAGAAGTTACTTTAGCATGCCTAGCAATGCGGAACTTTTATGTTATTTTCCAAAGACTTTGCCCATGCTACTGTTCCATGCAGATTACTTCCATGAAATCTATAGGTTTGTGTGGTGTTAGCGAGTGTTATTATGCTAGCTAACAAAGTACTGCAAGGTAAAAAAAAAACACCGAATCAGAAAAAAATAAGGTGCAATATACAGCTCTAATGTCTAGGGACATGTCAGCAGCAATTATACAGCTCCCAAGTCTATCA
>JAAXCT010002135.1:0-93939 GCA_012490785.1 Eragrostis nindensis | reverse complement strand
TGGAGCATCTTTCAATTTGTCTGTCCAAAAAAAACTGAGTACCAGGAGCACTTTTTCAATTTTGAAGGGAATCTCAACAAAAGAGGCTTCCCCCGACACATTGACCATGCTCGACCTCGACTGCGACATTTTTCTGCGTTCGGTCAGCTTTCGTCTGCTAGGCATTATCCAGCCTCATTACTCTTTATATTCTCATACTCTGTGCTCTTCACGCTTTGATATTATTACTTTTAGAACAACATTTGTTTAGAAAAATGAACTATAACAGCCATTTTCTGTCCAAACGGCATCATTTTATCAACAAAGGAGCACTTATTTCCTATTAATACAGGCTCAGGGTTCTGGAGCTTCTTCGGAAGTCAGTGGAGCATCTTTCATAATTTGTCTTTCCAAAAAAACTGAGTACCAGGAGCACTTTTTTCAATATTTGAAGGGAAATCTCAACAAAAGAGGCTTCCCCGACACATTGACCCGAGAGCTCGACCTCGACTGACATTTTTTCTGCTGTGCGTTCGGTCAGCTTTCGTCTGCTAGGCATTATCCTGCCTCATTACTCTTTATGTTCTCATACTCTGTGCTCTCACGCTTTGATATTATATTACTTTTAGAACAACATTTGTTTAGAAAATGAACTATAACAGCCATTTTCTGTCCAAACGGCATCATTTTATCAACAAAGGGAGCACTTATTTCCTATTAAATACAGGCTCAGGGTTCTGGAGCTTCTTCGGAAGTCAGTGAGCATCTTTCAATTTGTCTGTCCAAAAAAACTGAGTACCAGGGAGCACTTTTTTCAATATTTGAAGGGAAATCTCAACAAAAGAGGCTTCCCCCCGACACATTGACCCGAGAGCTCGACCTCGACTGACTTTTTTCTGCTTTTCTCCTTCTCTTCGCTTTCGGTCAGCTTTCGTCTGCTAGGCATTATCCTGCCTCATTACTCTTTATGTTCTCATACTCTGTGCTCTTCACGCTTTGATATTATTACTTTTAGAACAACATTTGTTTAGAAAAATGAACTATAACAGCCATTTTCCTGTCCAAACGGCATCATTTTATCAACAAAGGGAGCACTTATTTCCTATTAAATACAGGCTCAGGGTTCTGGAGCTTCTTCGGAAGTCAGTGGAGCATCTTTCAATTTGTCTGTCCAAAAAAAACTGAGTACCAGGAGCACTTTTTTCAATATTTGAAGGGAAATCTCAACAAAAGAGGCTTCCCCGACACATTGACCCGAGAGCTCGACCTCGACTGACATTTTTCTGCGTTCGGTCAGCTTTCGTCTGCTAGGCATTATCCTGCCTCATTACTCTTATGTTCTCATACTCTGTGCTCTTCACGCTTTGATATTATTACTTTTAGAACAACATTTGTTTAGAAAAATGAACTATAACAGCCATTTTCTGTCCAAACGGCATCATTTTATCAACAAAGGGAGCACTTATTTCCTATTAAATACAGGCTCAGGGTTCTGGAGCTTCTTCGGAAGTCAGTGGAGCATCTTTCAATTTGTCTGTCCAAAAAAAACTGAGTACCAGGAGCACTTTTTTCAATATTTGAAGGGAAATCTCAACAAAAGAGGCTTCCCCGACACATTGACCCGAGAGCTCGACCTCGACTGACATTTTTCTGCGTTCGGTCAGCTTTCGTCTGCTAGGCATTATCCTGCCTCATTACTCTTTATGTTCTCATACTCTGTGCTCTTCACGCTTTGATATTATTACTTTTAGAACAACATTTGTTTAGAAAAATGAACTATAACAGCCATTTTCTGTCAAACGGCATCATTTTATCAACAAAGGGAGCACTTATTTCCTATTAAATACAGGCTCAGGGTTCTGGAGCTTCTTCGGAAGTCAGTGGAGCATCTTTCAATTTGTCTGTCCAAAAAAAACTGAGTACCAGGAGCACTTTTTTCAATATTTGAAGGGAAATCTCAACAAAAGAGGCTTCCCCGACACATTGACCCGAGAGCTCGACCTCGACTGACATTTTTCTGCGTTCGGTCAGCTTTCGTCTGCTAGGCATTATCCTGCCTCATTACTCTTTATGTTCTCATACTCTGTGCTCTTCACGCTTTGATATTATTACTTTTAGAACAACATTTGTTTAGAAAAATGAACTATAACAGCCATTTTCTGTCCAAACGGCATCATTTTATCAACAAAGGGAGCACTTATTTCCTATTAAATACAGGCTCAGGGTTCTGGAGCTTCTTCGGAAGTCAGTGGAGCATCTTTCAATTTGTCTGTCCAAAAAAAAACTGAGTACCAGGAGCACTTTTTTCAATATTTGAAGGGAAATCTCAACAAAAGAGGCTTCCCCGACACATTGACCCGAGAGCTCGACCTCGACTGACATTTTTCTGCGTTCGGTCAGCTTTCGTCTGCTAGGCATTATCCTGCCTCATTACTCTTTATGTTCTCATACTCTGTGCTCTTCACGCTTTGATATTATTACTTTTAGAACAACATTTGTTTAGAAAAATGAACTATAACAGCCATTTTCTGTCCAAACGGCATCATTTTATCAACAAAGGGAGCACTTATTTCCTATTAAATACAGGCTCAGGGTTCTGGAGCTTCTTCGGAAGTCAGTGGAGCATCTTTCAATTTGTCTGTCCAAAAAAAACTGAGTACCAGGAGCACTTTTTTCAATATTTGAAGGGAAATCTCAACAAAAGAGGCTTCCCCGACACATTGACCCGAGAGCTCGACCTCGACTGACATTTTTCTGCGTTCGGTCAGCTTTCGTCTGCTAGGCATTATCCTGCCTCATTACTCTTTATGTTCTCATACTCTGTGCTCTTCACGCTTTGATATTATTACTTTTAGAACAACATTTGTTTAGAAAAATGAACTATAACAGCCATTTTCTGTCCAAACGGCATCATTTTATCAACAAAGGGAGCACTTATTTCCTATTAAATACAGGCTCAGGGTTCTGGAGCTTCTTCGGAAGTCAGTGGAGCATCTTTCAATTTGTCTGTCCAAAAAAAAACTGAGTACCAGGAGCACTTTTTTCAATATTTGAAGGGAAATCTCAACAAAAGAGGCTTCCCCGACACATTGACCCGAGAGCTCGACCTCGACTGACATTTTTCTGCGTTCGGTCAGCTTTCGTCTGCTAGGCATTATCCTGCCTCATTACTCTTTATGTTCTCATACTCTGTGCTCTTCACGCTTTGATATTATTACTTTTAGAACAACATTTGTTTAGAAAAATGAACTATAACAGCCATTTTCTGTCCAAACGGCATCATTTTATCAACAAAGGGAGCACTTATTTCCTATTAAATACAGGCTCAGGGTTCTGGAGCTTCTTCGGAAGTCAGTGGAGCATCTTTCAATTTGTCTGTCCAAAAAAAAACTGAGTACCAGGAGCACTTTTTTCAATATTTGAAGGGAAATCTCAACAAAAGAGGCTTCCCCGACACATTGACCCGAGAGCTCGACCTCGACTGACATTTTTCTGCGTTCGGTCAGCTTTCGTCTGCTAGGCATTATCCTGCCTCATTACTCTTTATGTTCTCATACTCTGTGCTCTTCACGCTTTGATATTATTACTTTTAGAACAACATTTGTTTAGAAAAATGAACTATAACAGCCATTTTCTGTCCAAACGGCATCATTTTATCAACAAAGGGAGCACTTATTTCCTATTAAATACAGGCTCAGGGTTCTGGAGCTTCTTCGGAAGTCAGTGGAGCATCTTTCAATTTGTCTGTCCAAAAAAAACTGAGTACCAGGAGCACTTTTTTCAATATTTGAAGGGAAATCTCAACAAAAGAGGCTTCCCCGACACATTGACCCGAGAGCTCGACCTCGACTGACATTTTTCTGCGTTCGGTCAGCTTTCGTCTGCTAGGCATTATCCTGCCTCATTACTCTTTATGTTCTCATACTCTGTGCTCTTCACGCTTTGATATTATTACTTTTAGAACAACATTTGTTTAGAAAAATGAACTATAACAGCCATTTTCTGTCCAAACGGCATCATTTTATCAACAAAGGGAGCACTTATTTCCTATTAAATACAGGCTCAGGGTTCTGGAGCTTCTTCGGAAGTCAGTGGAGCATCTTTCAATTTGTCTGTCCAAAAAAAACTGAGTACCAGGAGCACTTTTTTCAATATTTGAAGGGAAATCTCAACAAAAGAGGCTTCCCCGACACATTGACCCGAGAGCTCGACCTCGACTGACATTTTTCTGCGTTCGGTCAGCTTTCGTCTGCTAGGCATTATCCTGCCTCATTACTCTTTATGTTCTCATACTCTGTGCTCTTCACGCTTTGATATTATTACTTTTAGAACAACATTTGTTTAGAAAAATGAACTATAACAGCCATTTTCTGTCCAAACGGCATCATTTTATCAACAAAGGGAGCACTTATTTCCTATTAAATACAGGCTCAGGGTTCTGGAGCTTCTTCGGAAGTCAGTGGAGCATCTTTCAATTTGTCTGTCCAAAAAAAAACTGAGTACCAGGAGCACTTTTTTCAATATTTGAAGGGAAATCTCAACAAAAGAGGCTTCCCCGACACATTGACCCGAGAGCTCGACCTCGACTGACATTTTTCTGCGTTCGGTCAGCTTTCGTCTGCTAGGCATTATCCTGCCTCATTACTCTTTATGTTCTCATACTCTGTGCTCTTCACGCTTTGATATTATTACTTTTAGAACAACATTTGTTTAGAAAAATGAACTATAACAGCCATTTTCTGTCCAAACGGCATCATTTTATCAACAAAGGGAGCACTTATTTCCTATTAAATACAGGCTCAGGGTTCTGGAGCTTCTTCGGAAGTCAGTGGAGCATCTTTCAATTTGTCTGTCCAAAAAAAAAACTGAGTACCAGGAGCACTTTTTTCAATATTTGAAGGGAAATCTCAACAAAAGAGGCTTCCCCGACACATTGACCCGAGAGCTCGACCTCGACTGACATTTTTCTGCGTTCGGTCAGCTTTCGTCTGCTAGGCATTATCCTGCCTCATTACTCTTTATGTTCTCATACTCTGTGCTCTTCACGCTTTGATATTATTACTTTTAGAACAACATTTGTTTAGAAAAATGAACTATAACAGCCATTTTCTGTCCAAACGGCATCATTTTATCAACAAAGGGAGCACTTATTTCCTATTAAATACAGGCTCAGGGTTCTGGAGCTTCTTCGGAAGTCAGTGGAGCATCTTTAATTTGTCTGTCCAAAAAAAAACTGAGTACCAGGAGCACTTTTTTCAATATTTGAAGGGAAATCTCAACAAAAGAGGCTTCCCCGACACATTGACCCGAGAGCTCGACCTCGACTGACATTTTTCTGCGTTCGGTCAGCTTTCGTCTGCTAGGCATTATCCTGCCTCATTACTCTTTATGTTCTCATACTCTGTGCTCTTCACGCTTTGATATTATTACTTTTAGAACAACATTTGTTTAGAAAAATGAACTATAACAGCCATTTTCTGTCCAAACGGCATCATTTTATCAACAAAGGGAGCACTTATTTCCTATTAAATACAGGCTCAGGGTTCTGGAGCTTCTTCGGAAGTCAGTGGAGCATCTTTCAATTTGTCTGTCCAAAAAAAACTGAGTACCAGGAGCACTTTTTTCAATATTTGAAGGGAAATCTCAACAAAAGAGGCTTCCCCGACACATTGACCCGAGAGCTCGACCTCGACTGACATTTTTCTGCGTTCGGTCAGCTTTCGTCTGCTAGGCATTATCCTGCCTCATTACTCTTTATGTTCTCATACTCTGTGCTCTTCACGCTTTGATATTATTACTTTTAGAACAACATTTGTTTAGAAAAATGAACTATAACAGCCATTTTCTGTCCAAACGGCATCATTTTATCAACAAAGGGAGCACTTATTTCCTATTAAATACAGGCTCAGGGTTCTGGAGCTTCTTCGGAAGTCAGTGGAGCATCTTTCAATTTGTCTGTCCAAAAAAAACTGAGTACCAGGAGCACTTTTTTCAATATTTGAAGGGAAATCTCAACAAAAGAGGCTTCCCCGACACATTGACCCGAGAGCTCGACCTCGACTGACATTTTTCTGCGTTCGGTCAGCTTTCGTCTGCTAGGCATTATCCTGCCTCATTACTCTTTATGTTCTCATACTCTGTGCTCTTCACGCTTTGATATTATTACTTTTAGAACAACATTTGTTTAGAAAAATGAACTATAACAGCCATTTTCTGTCCAAACGGCATCATTTTATCAACAAAGGGAGCACTTATTTCCTATTAAATACAGGCTCAGGGTTCTGGAGCTTCTTCGGAAGTCAGTGGAGCATCTTTCAATTTGTCTGTCCAAAAAAAAACTGAGTACCAGGAGCACTTTTTTCAATATTTGAAGGGAAATCTCAACAAAAGAGGCTTCCCCGACACATTGACCCGAGAGCTCGACCTCGACTGACATTTTTCTGCGTTCGGTCAGCTTTCGTCTGCTAGGCATTATCCTGCCTCATTACTCTTTATGTTCTCATACTCTGTGCTCTTCACGCTTTGATATTATTACTTTTAGAACAACATTTGTTTAGAAAAATGAACTATAACAGCCATTTTCTGTCCAAACGGCATCATTTTATCAACAAAGGGAGCACTTATTTCCTATTAAATACAGGCTCAGGGTTCTGGAGCTTCTTCGGAAGTCAGTGGAGCATCTTTCAATTTGTCTGTCCAAAAAAAAACTGAGTACCAGGAGCACTTTTTTCAATATTTGAAGGGAAATCTCAACAAAAGAGGCTTCCCCGACACATTGACCCGAGAGCTCGACCTCGACTGACATTTTTCTGCGTTCGGTCAGCTTTCGTCTGCTAGGCATTATCCTGCCTCATTACTCTTTATGTTCTCATACTCTGTGCTCTTCACGCTTTGATATTATTACTTTTAGAACAACATTTGTTTAGAAAAATGAACTATAACAGCCATTTTCTGTCCAAACGGCATCATTTTATCAACAAAGGGAGCACTTATTTCCTATTAAATACAGGCTCAGGGTTCTGGAGCTTCTTCGGAAGTCAGTGGAGCATCTTTCAATTTGTCTGTCCAAAAAAAAACTGAGTACCAGGAGCACTTTTTTCAATATTTGAAGGGAAATCTCAACAAAAGAGGCTTCCCCGACACATTGACCCGAGAGCTCGACCTCGACTGACATTTTTCTGCGTTCGGTCAGCTTTCGTCTGCTAGGCATTATCCTGCCTCATTACTCTTTATGTTCTCATACTCTGTGCTCTTCACGCTTTGATATTATTACTTTTAGAACAACATTTGTTTAGAAAAATGAACTATAACAGCCATTTTCTGTCCAAACGGCATCATTTTATCAACAAAGGGAGCACTTATTTCCTATTAAATACAGGCTCAGGTTCTGGAGCTTCTTCGGAAGTCAGTGGAGCATCTTTCAATTTGTCTGTCAAAAAAAAACTGAGTACCAGGAGCACTTTTTTCAATATTTGAAGGGAAATCTCAACAAAAGAGGCTTCCCCGACACATTGACCCGAGAGCTCGACCTCGACTGACATTTTTCTGCGTTCGGTCAGCTTTCGTCTGCTAGGCATTATCCTGCCTCATTACTCTTTATGTTCTCATACTCTGTGCTCTTCACGCTTTGATATTATTACTTTTAGAACAACATTTGTTTAGAAAAATGAACTATAACAGCCATTTTCTGTCCAAACGGCATCATTTTATCAACAAAGGGAGCACTTATTTCCTATTAAATACAGGCTCAGGGTTCTGGAGCTTCTTCGGAAGTCAGTGGAGCATCTTTGAATTTGTCTGTCAAAAAAAAACTGAGTACCAGGAGCACTTTTTTCAATATTTGAAGGGAAATCTCAACAAAAGAGGCTTCCCCGACACATTGACCCGAGAGCTCGACCTCGACTGACATTTTTCTGCGTTCGGTCAGCTTTCGTCTGCTAGGCATTATCCTGCCTCATTACTCTTTATGTTCTCATACTCTGTGCTCTTCACGCTTTGATATTATTACTTTTAGAACAACATTTGTTTAGAAAAATGAACTATAACAGCCATTTTCTGTCCAAACGGCATCATTTTATCAACAAAGGGAGCACTTATTTCCTATTAAATACAGGCTCAGGGTTCTGGAGCTTCTTCGGAAGTCAGTGGAGCATCTTTCAATTTGTCTGTCCAAAAAAAACTGAGTACCAGGAGCACTTTTTTCAATATTTGAAGGGAAATCTCAACAAAAGAGGCTTCCCCGACACATTGACCCGAGAGCTCGACCTCGACTGACATTTTTCTGCGTTCGGTCAGCTTTCGTCTGCTAGGCATTATCCTGCCTCATTACTCTTTATGTTCTCATACTCTGTGCTCTTCACGCTTTGATATTATTACTTTTAGAACAACATTTGTTTAGAAAAATGAACTATAACAGCCATTTTCTGTCCAAACGGCATCATTTTATCAACAAAGGGAGCACTTATTTCCTATTAAATACAGGCTCAGGGTTCTGGAGCTTCTTCGGAAGTCAGTGGAGCATCTTTCAATTTGTCTGTCAAAAAAAAACTGAGTACCAGGAGCACTTTTTTCAATATTTGAAGGGAAATCTCAACAAAAGAGGCTTCCCCGACACATTGACCCGAGAGCTCGACCTCGACTGACATTTTTCTGCGTTCGGTCAGCTTTCGTCTGCTAGGCATTATCCTGCCTCATTACTCTTTATGTTCTCATACTCTGTGCTCTTCACGCTTTGATATTATTACTTTTAGAACAACATTTGTTTAGAAAAATGAACTATAACAGCCATTTTCTGTCCAAACGGCATCATTTTATCAACAAAGGGAGCACTTATTTCCTATTAAATACAGGCTCAGGGTTCTGGAGCTTCTTCGGAAGTCAGTGGAGCATCTTTCAATTTGTCTGTCCAAAAAAAACTGAGTACCAGGAGCACTTTTTTCAATATTTGAAGGGAAATCTCAACAAAAGAGGCTTCCCCGACACATTGACCCGAGAGCTCGACCTCGACTGACATTTTTCTGCGTTCGGTCAGCTTTCGTCTGCTAGGCATTATCCTGCCTCATTACTCTTTATGTTCTCATACTCTGTGCTCTTCACGCTTTGATATTATTACTTTTAGAACAACATTTGTTTAGAAAAATGAACTATAACAGCCATTTTCTGTCCAAACGGCATCATTTTATCAACAAAGGGAGCACTTATTTCCTATTAAATACAGGCTCAGGGTTCTGGAGCTTCTTCGGAAGTCAGTGGAGCATCTTTCAATTTGTCTGTCCAAAAAAAAACTGAGTACCAGGAGCACTTTTTTCAATATTTGAAGGGAAATCTCAACAAAAGAGGCTTCCCCGACACATTGACCCGAGAGCTCGACCTCGACTGACATTTTTCTGCGTTCGGTCAGCTTTCGTCTGCTAGGCATTATCCTGCCTCATTACTCTTTATGTTCTCATACTCTGTGCTCTTCACGCTTTGATATTATTACTTTTAGAACAACATTTGTTTAGAAAAATGAACTATAACAGCCATTTTCTGTCCAAACGGCATCATTTTATCAACAAAGGGAGCACTTATTTCCTATTAAATACAGGCTCAGGGTTCTGGAGCTTCTTCGGAAGTCAGTGGAGCATCTTTCAATTTGTCTGTCCAAAAAAAAACTGAGTACCAGGAGCACTTTTTTCAATATTTGAAGGGAAATCTCAACAAAAGAGGCTTCCCCGACACATTGACCCGAGAGCTCGACCTCGACTGACATTTTTCTGCGTTCGGTCAGCTTTCGTCTGCTAGGCATTATCCTGCCTCATTACTCTTTATGTTCTCATACTCTGTGCTCTTCACGCTTTGATATTATTACTTTTAGAACAACATTTGTTTAGAAAAATGAACTATAACAGCCATTTTCTGTCCAAACGGCATCATTTTATCAACAAAGGGAGCACTTATTTCCTATTAAATACAGGCTCAGGGTTCTGGAGCTTCTTCGGAAGTCAGTGGAGCATCTTTCAATTTGTCTGTCTAAAAAAAAACTGAGTACCAGGAGCACTTTTTTCAATATTTGAAGGGAAATCTCAACAAAAGAGGCTTCCCCGACACATTGACCCGAGAGCTCGACCTCGACTGACATTTTTCTGCGTTCGGTCAGCTTTCGTCTGCTAGGCATTATCCTGCCTCATTACTCTTTATGTTCTCATACTCTGTGCTCTTCACGCTTTGATATTATTACTTTTAGAACAACATTTGTTTAGAAAAATGAACTATAACAGCCATTTTCTGTCCAAACGGCATCATTTTATCAACAAAGGGAGCACTTATTTCCTATTAAATACAGGCTCAGGGTTCTGGAGCTTCTTCGGAAGTCAGTGGAGCATCTTTCAATTTGTCTGTCCAAAAAAAACTGAGTACCAGGAGCACTTTTTTCAATATTTGAAGGGAAATCTCAACAAAAGAGGCTTCCCCGACACATTGACCCGAGAGCTCGACCTCGACTGACATTTTTCTGCGTTCGGTCAGCTTTCGTCTGCTAGGCATTATCCTGCCTCATTACTCTTTATGTTCTCATACTCTGTGCTCTTCACGCTTTGATATTATTACTTTTAGAACAACATTTGTTTAGAAAAATGAACTATAACAGCCATTTTCTGTCCAAACGGCATCATTTTATCAACAAAGGGAGCACTTATTTCCTATTAAATACAGGCTCAGGGTTCTGGAGCTTCTTCGGAAGTCAGTGGAGCATCTTTCAATTTGTCTGTCAAAAAAAAACTGAGTACCAGGAGCACTTTTTTCAATATTTGAAGGGAAATCTCAACAAAAGAGGCTTCCCCGACACATTGACCCGAGAGCTCGACCTCGACTGACATTTTTCTGCGTTCGGTCAGCTTTCGTCTGCTAGGCATTATCCTGCCTCATTACTCTTTATGTTCTCATACTCTGTGCTCTTCACGCTTTGATATTATTACTTTTAGAACAACATTTGTTTAGAAAAATGAACTATAACAGCCATTTTCTGTCCAAACGGCATCATTTTATCAACAAAGGGAGCACTTATTTCCTATTAAATACAGGCTCAGGGTTCTGGAGCTTCTTCGGAAGTCAGTGGAGCATCTTTTATTTGTCTGTCCAAAAAAAACTGAGTACCAGGAGCACTTTTTTCAATATTTGAAGGGAAATCTCAACAAAAGAGGCTTCCCCGACACATTGACCCGAGAGCTCGACCTCGACTGACATTTTTCTGCGTTCGGTCAGCTTTCGTCTGCTAGGCATTATCCTGCCTCATTACTCTTTATGTTCTCATACTCTGTGCTCTTCACGCTTTGATATTATTACTTTTAGAACAACATTTGTTTAGAAAAATGAACTATAACAGCCATTTTCTGTCCAAACGGCATCATTTTATCAACAAAGGGAGCACTTATTTCCTATTAAATACAGGCTCAGGGTTCTGGAGCTTCTTCGGAAGTCAGTGGAGCATCTTTCAATTTGTCTGTCCAAAAAAAACTGAGTACCAGGAGCACTTTTTTCAATATTTGAAGGGAAATCTCAACAAAAGAGGCTTCCCCGACACATTGACCCGAGAGCTCGACCTCGACTGACATTTTTCTGCGTTCGGTCAGCTTTCGTCTGCTAGGCATTATCCTGCCTCATTACTCTTTATGTTCTCATACTCTGTGCTCTTCACGCTTTGATATTATTACTTTTAGAACAACATTTGTTTAGAAAAATGAACTATAACAGCCATTTTCTGTCCAAACGGCATCATTTTATCAACAAAGGGAGCACTTATTTCCTATTAAATACAGGCTCAGGGTTCTGGAGCTTCTTCGGAAGTCAGTGGAGCATCTTTCAATTTGTCTGTCCAAAAAAAAACTGAGTACCAGGAGCACTTTTTTCAATATTTGAAGGGAAATCTCAACAAAAGAGGCTTCCCCGACACATTGACCCGAGAGCTCGACCTCGACTGACATTTTTCTGCGTTCGGTCAGCTTTCGTCTGCTAGGCATTATCCTGCCTCATTACTCTTTATGTTCTCATACTCTGTGCTCTTCACGCTTTGATATTATTACTTTTAGAACAACATTTGTTTAGAAAAATGAACTATAACAGCCATTTTCTGTCCAAACGGCATCATTTTATCAACAAAGGGAGCACTTATTTCCTATTAAATACAGGCTCAGGGTTCTGGAGCTTCTTCGGAAGTCAGTGGAGCATCTTTTAATTTGTCTGTCCAAAAAAAACTGAGTACCAGGAGCACTTTTTTCAATATTTGAAGGGAAATCTCAACAAAAGAGGCTTCCCCGACACATTGACCCGAGAGCTCGACCTCGACTGACATTTTTCTGCGTTCGGTCAGCTTTCGTCTGCTAGGCATTATCCTGCCTCATTACTCTTTATGTTCTCATACTCTGTGCTCTTCACGCTTTGATATTATTACTTTTAGAACAACATTTGTTTAGAAAAATGAACTATAACAGCCATTTTCTGTCCAAACGGCATCATTTTATCAACAAAGGGAGCACTTATTTCCTATTAAATACAGGCTCAGGGTTCTGGAGCTTCTTCGGAAGTCAGTGGAGCATCTTTCAATTTGTCTGTCCAAAAAAAAACTGAGTACCAGGAGCACTTTTTTCAATATTTGAAGGGAAATCTCAACAAAAGAGGCTTCCCCGACACATTGACCCGAGAGCTCGACCTCGACTGACATTTTTCTGCGTTCGGTCAGCTTTCGTCTGCTAGGCATTATCCTGCCTCATTACTCTTTATGTTCTCATACTCTGTGCTCTTCACGCTTTGATATTATTACTTTTAGAACAACATTTGTTTAGAAAAATGAACTATAACAGCCATTTTCTGTCCAAACGGCATCATTTTATCAACAAAGGGAGCACTTATTTCCTATTAAATACAGGCTCAGGGTTCTGGAGCTTCTTCGGAAGTCAGTGGAGCATCTTTTATTTGTCTGTCTAAAAAAAACTGAGTACCAGGAGCACTTTTTTCAATATTTGAAGGGAAATCTCAACAAAAGAGGCTTCCCCGACACATTGACCCGAGAGCTCGACCTCGACTGACATTTTTCTGCGTTCGGTCAGCTTTCGTCTGCTAGGCATTATCCTGCCTCATTACTCTTTATGTTCTCATACTCTGTGCTCTTCACGCTTTGATATTATTACTTTTAGAACAACATTTGTTTAGAAAAATGAACTATAACAGCCATTTTCTGTCCAAACGGCATCATTTTATCAACAAAGGGAGCACTTATTTCCTATTAAATACAGGCTCAGGGTTCTGGAGCTTCTTCGGAAGTCAGTGGAGCATCTTTTTATTTGTCTGTCTAAAAAAAACTGAGTACCAGGAGCACTTTTTTCAATATTTGAAGGGAAATCTCAACAAAAGAGGCTTCCCCGACACATTGACCCGAGAGCTCGACCTCGACTGACATTTTTCTGCGTTCGGTCAGCTTTCGTCTGCTAGGCATTATCCTGCCTCATTACTCTTTATGTTCTCATACTCTGTGCTCTTCACGCTTTGATATTATTACTTTTAGAACAACATTTGTTTAGAAAAATGAACTATAACAGCCATTTTCTGTCCAAACGGCATCATTTTATCAACAAAGGGAGCACTTATTTCCTATTAAATACAGGCTCAGGGTTCTGGAGCTTCTTCGGAAGTCAGTGGAGCATCTTTTAATTTGTCTGTCCAAAAAAAACTGAGTACCAGGAGCACTTTTTTCAATATTTGAAGGGAAATCTCAACAAAAGAGGCTTCCCCGACACATTGACCCGAGAGCTCGACCTCGACTGACATTTTTCTGCGTTCGGTCAGCTTTCGTCTGCTAGGCATTATCCTGCCTCATTACTCTTTATGTTCTCATACTCTGTGCTCTTCACGCTTTGATATTATTACTTTTAGAACAACATTTGTTTAGAAAAATGAACTATAACAGCCATTTTCTGTCCAAACGGCATCATTTTATCAACAAAGGGAGCACTTATTTCCTATTAAATACAGGCTCAGGGTTCTGGAGCTTCTTCGGAAGTCAGTGGAGCATCTTTTAATTTGTCTGTCTAAAAAAAAACTGAGTACCAGGAGCACTTTTTTCAATATTTGAAGGGAAATCTCAACAAAAGAGGCTTCCCCGACACATTGACCCGAGAGCTCGACCTCGACTGACATTTTTCTGCGTTCGGTCAGCTTTCGTCTGCTAGGCATTATCCTGCCTCATTACTCTTTATGTTCTCATACTCTGTGCTCTTCACGCTTTGATATTATTACTTTTAGAACAACATTTGTTTAGAAAAATGAACTATAACAGCCATTTTCTGTCCAAACGGCATCATTTTATCAACAAAGGGAGCACTTATTTCCTATTAAATACAGGCTCAGGGTTCTGGAGCTTCTTCGGAAGTCAGTGGAGCATCTTTTAATTTGTCTGTCTAAAAAAAAACTGAGTACCAGGAGCACTTTTTTCAATATTTGAAGGGAAATCTCAACAAAAGAGGCTTCCCCGACACATTGACCCGAGAGCTCGACCTCGACTGACATTTTTCTGCGTTCGGTCAGCTTTCGTCTGCTAGGCATTATCCTGCCTCATTACTCTTTATGTTCTCATACTCTGTGCTCTTCACGCTTTGATATTATTACTTTTAGAACAACATTTGTTTAGAAAAATGAACTATAACAGCCATTTTCTGTCCAAACGGCATCATTTTATCAACAAAGGGAGCACTTATTTCCTATTAAATACAGGCTCAGGGTTCTGGAGCTTCTTCGGAAGTCAGTGGAGCATCTTTTATTTGTCTGTCTAAAAAAAAACTGAGTACCAGGAGCACTTTTTTCAATATTTGAAGGGAAATCTCAACAAAAGAGGCTTCCCCGACACATTGACCCGAGAGCTCGACCTCGACTGACATTTTTCTGCGTTCGGTCAGCTTTCGTCTGCTAGGCATTATCCTGCCTCATTACTCTTTATGTTCTCATACTCTGTGCTCTTCACGCTTTGATATTATTACTTTTAGAACAACATTTGTTTAGAAAAATGAACTATAACAGCCATTTTCTGTCCAAACGGCATCATTTTATCAACAAAGGGAGCACTTATTTCCTATTAAATACAGGCTCAGGGTTCTGGAGCTTCTTCGGAAGTCAGTGGAGCATCTTTTATTTGTCTGTCTAAAAAAAAACTGAGTACCAGGAGCACTTTTTTCAATATTTGAAGGGAAATCTCAACAAAAGAGGCTTCCCCGACACATTGACCCGAGAGCTCGACCTCGACTGACATTTTTCTGCGTTCGGTCAGCTTTCGTCTGCTAGGCATTATCCTGCCTCATTACTCTTTATGTTCTCATACTCTGTGCTCTTCACGCTTTGATATTATTACTTTTAGAACAACATTTGTTTAGAAAAATGAACTATAACAGCCATTTTCTGTCCAAACGGCATCATTTTATCAACAAAGGGAGCACTTATTTCCTATTAAATACAGGCTCAGGGTTCTGGAGCTTCTTCGGAAGTCAGTGGAGCATCTTTTATTTGTCTGTCTAAAAAAAAACTGAGTACCAGGAGCACTTTTTTCAATATTTGAAGGGAAATCTCAACAAAAGAGGCTTCCCCGACACATTGACCCGAGAGCTCGACCTCGACTGACATTTTTCTGCGTTCGGTCAGCTTTCGTCTGCTAGGCATTATCCTGCCTCATTACTCTTTATGTTCTCATACTCTGTGCTCTTCACGCTTTGATATTATTACTTTTAGAACAACATTTGTTTAGAAAAATGAACTATAACAGCCATTTTCTGTCCAAACGGCATCATTTTATCAACAAAGGGAGCACTTATTTCCTATTAAATACAGGCTCAGGGTTCTGGAGCTTCTTCGGAAGTCAGTGGAGCATCTTTTAATTTGTCTGTCAAAAAAAACTGAGTACCAGGAGCACTTTTTTCAATATTTGAAGGGAAATCTCAACAAAAGAGGCTTCCCCGACACATTGACCCGAGAGCTCGACCTCGACTGACATTTTTCTGCGTTCGGTCAGCTTTCGTCTGCTAGGCATTATCCTGCCTCATTACTCTTTATGTTCTCATACTCTGTGCTCTTCACGCTTTGATATTATTACTTTTAGAACAACATTTGTTTAGAAAAATGAACTATAACAGCCATTTTCTGTCCAAACGGCATCATTTTATCAACAAAGGGAGCACTTATTTCCTATTAAATACAGGCTCAGGGTTCTGGAGCTTCTTCGGAAGTCAGTGGAGCATCTTTTATTTGTCTGTCCAAAAAAAAACTGAGTACCAGGAGCACTTTTTTCAATATTTGAAGGGAAATCTCAACAAAAGAGGCTTCCCCGACACATTGACCCGAGAGCTCGACCTCGACTGACATTTTTCTGCGTTCGGTCAGCTTTCGTCTGCTAGGCATTATCCTGCCTCATTACTCTTTATGTTCTCATACTCTGTGCTCTTCACGCTTTGATATTATTACTTTTAGAACAACATTTGTTTAGAAAAATGAACTATAACAGCCATTTTCTGTCCAAACGGCATCATTTTATCAACAAAGGGAGCACTTATTTCCTATTAAATACAGGCTCAGGGTTCTGGAGCTTCTTCGGAAGTCAGTGGAGCATCTTTCAATTTGTCTGTCTAAAAAAAACTGAGTACCAGGAGCACTTTTTTCAATATTTGAAGGGAAATCTCAACAAAAGAGGCTTCCCCGACACATTGACCCGAGAGCTCGACCTCGACTGACATTTTTCTGCGTTCGGTCAGCTTTCGTCTGCTAGGCATTATCCTGCCTCATTACTCTTTATGTTCTCATACTCTGTGCTCTTCACGCTTTGATATTATTACTTTTAGAACAACATTTGTTTAGAAAAATGAACTATAACAGCCATTTTCTGTCCAAACGGCATCATTTTATCAACAAAGGGAGCACTTATTTCCTATTAAATACAGGCTCAGGGTTCTGGAGCTTCTTCGGAAGTCAGTGGAGCATCTTTCAATTTGTCTGTCCAAAAAAAACTGAGTACCAGGAGCACTTTTTTCAATATTTGAAGGGAAATCTCAACAAAAGAGGCTTCCCCGACACATTGACCCGAGAGCTCGACCTCGACTGACATTTTTCTGCGTTCGGTCAGCTTTCGTCTGCTAGGCATTATCCTGCCTCATTACTCTTTATGTTCTCATACTCTGTGCTCTTCACGCTTTGATATTATTACTTTTAGAACAACATTTGTTTAGAAAAATGAACTATAACAGCCATTTTCTGTCCAAACGGCATCATTTTATCAACAAAGGGAGCACTTATTTCCTATTAAATACAGGCTCAGGGTTCTGGAGCTTCTTCGGAAGTCAGTGGAGCATCTTTTAATTTGTCTGTCTAAAAAAAAACTGAGTACCAGGAGCACTTTTTTCAATATTTGAAGGGAAATCTCAACAAAAGAGGCTTCCCCGACACATTGACCCGAGAGCTCGACCTCGACTGACATTTTTCTGCGTTCGGTCAGCTTTCGTCTGCTAGGCATTATCCTGCCTCATTACTCTTTATGTTCTCATACTCTGTGCTCTTCACGCTTTGATATTATTACTTTTAGAACAACATTTGTTTAGAAAAATGAACTATAACAGCCATTTTCTGTCCAAACGGCATCATTTTATCAACAAAGGGAGCACTTATTTCCTATTAAATACAGGCTCAGGGTTCTGGAGCTTCTTCGGAAGTCAGTGGAGCATCTTTTATTTGTCTGTCCAAAAAAAACTGAGTACCAGGAGCACTTTTTTCAATATTTGAAGGGAAATCTCAACAAAAGAGGCTTCCCCGACACATTGACCCGAGAGCTCGACCTCGACTGACATTTTTCTGCGTTCGGTCAGCTTTCGTCTGCTAGGCATTATCCTGCCTCATTACTCTTTATGTTCTCATACTCTGTGCTCTTCACGCTTTGATATTATTACTTTTAGAACAACATTTGTTTAGAAAAATGAACTATAACAGCCATTTTCTGTCCAAACGGCATCATTTTATCAACAAAGGGAGCACTTATTTCCTATTAAATACAGGCTCAGGGTTCTGGAGCTTCTTCGGAAGTCAGTGGAGCATCTTTCAATTTGTCTGTCCAAAAAAAACTGAGTACCAGGAGCACTTTTTTCAATATTTGAAGGGAAATCTCAACAAAAGAGGCTTCCCCGACACATTGACCCGAGAGCTCGACCTCGACTGACATTTTTCTGCGTTCGGTCAGCTTTCGTCTGCTAGGCATTATCCTGCCTCATTACTCTTTATGTTCTCATACTCTGTGCTCTTCACGCTTTGATATTATTACTTTTAGAACAACATTTGTTTAGAAAAATGAACTATAACAGCCATTTTCTGTCCAAACGGCATCATTTTATCAACAAAGGGAGCACTTATTTCCTATTAAATACAGGCTCAGGGTTCTGGAGCTTCTTCGGAAGTCAGTGGAGCATCTTTCAATTTGTCTGTCTAAAAAAAACTGAGTACCAGGAGCACTTTTTTCAATATTTGAAGGGAAATCTCAACAAAAGAGGCTTCCCCGACACATTGACCCGAGAGCTCGACCTCGACTGACATTTTTCTGCGTTCGGTCAGCTTTCGTCTGCTAGGCATTATCCTGCCTCATTACTCTTTATGTTCTCATACTCTGTGCTCTTCACGCTTTGATATTATTACTTTTAGAACAACATTTGTTTAGAAAAATGAACTATAACAGCCATTTTCTGTCCAAACGGCATCATTTTATCAACAAAGGGAGCACTTATTTCCTATTAAATACAGGCTCAGGGTTCTGGAGCTTCTTCGGAAGTCAGTGGAGCATCTTTATTTGTCTGTCCAAAAAAAACTGAGTACCAGGAGCACTTTTTTCAATATTTGAAGGGAAATCTCAACAAAAGAGGCTTCCCCGACACATTGACCCGAGAGCTCGACCTCGACTGACATTTTTCTGCGTTCGGTCAGCTTTCGTCTGCTAGGCATTATCCTGCCTCATTACTCTTTATGTTCTCATACTCTGTGCTCTTCACGCTTTGATATTATTACTTTTAGAACAACATTTGTTTAGAAAAATGAACTATAACAGCCATTTTCTGTCCAAACGGCATCATTTTATCAACAAAGGGAGCACTTATTTCCTATTAAATACAGGCTCAGGGTTCTGGAGCTTCTTCGGAAGTCAGTGGAGCATCTTTCAATTTGTCTGTCTAAAAAAAAACTGAGTACCAGGAGCACTTTTTTCAATATTTGAAGGGAAATCTCAACAAAAGAGGCTTCCCCGACACATTGACCCGAGAGCTCGACCTCGACTGACATTTTTCTGCGTTCGGTCAGCTTTCGTCTGCTAGGCATTATCCTGCCTCATTACTCTTTATGTTCTCATACTCTGTGCTCTTCACGCTTTGATATTATTACTTTTAGAACAACATTTGTTTAGAAAAATGAACTATAACAGCCATTTTCTGTCCAAACGGCATCATTTTATCAACAAAGGGAGCACTTATTTCCTATTAAATACAGGCTCAGGGTTCTGGAGCTTCTTCGGAAGTCAGTGGAGCATCTTTTATTTGTCTGTCTAAAAAAAAACTGAGTACCAGGAGCACTTTTTTCAATATTTGAAGGGAAATCTCAACAAAAGAGGCTTCCCCGACACATTGACCCGAGAGCTCGACCTCGACTGACATTTTTCTGCGTTCGGTCAGCTTTCGTCTGCTAGGCATTATCCTGCCTCATTACTCTTTATGTTCTCATACTCTGTGCTCTTCACGCTTTGATATTATTACTTTTAGAACAACATTTGTTTAGAAAAATGAACTATAACAGCCATTTTCTGTCCAAACGGCATCATTTTATCAACAAAGGGAGCACTTATTTCCTATTAAATACAGGCTCAGGGTTCTGGAGCTTCTTCGGAAGTCAGTGGAGCATCTTTTATTTGTCTGTCCAAAAAAAAACTGAGTACCAGGAGCACTTTTTTCAATATTTGAAGGGAAATCTCAACAAAAGAGGCTTCCCCGACACATTGACCCGAGAGCTCGACCTCGACTGACATTTTTCTGCGTTCGGTCAGCTTTCGTCTGCTAGGCATTATCCTGCCTCATTACTCTTTATGTTCTCATACTCTGTGCTCTTCACGCTTTGATATTATTACTTTTAGAACAACATTTGTTTAGAAAAATGAACTATAACAGCCATTTTCTGTCCAAACGGCATCATTTTATCAACAAAGGGAGCACTTATTTCCTATTAAATACAGGCTCAGGGTTCTGGAGCTTCTTCGGAAGTCAGTGGAGCATCTTTCAATTTGTCTGTCCAAAAAAAACTGAGTACCAGGAGCACTTTTTTCAATATTTGAAGGGAAATCTCAACAAAAGAGGCTTCCCCGACACATTGACCCGAGAGCTCGACCTCGACTGACATTTTTCTGCGTTCGGTCAGCTTTCGTCTGCTAGGCATTATCCTGCCTCATTACTCTTTATGTTCTCATACTCTGTGCTCTTCACGCTTTGATATTATTACTTTTAGAACAACATTTGTTTAGAAAAATGAACTATAACAGCCATTTTCTGTCCAAACGGCATCATTTTATCAACAAAGGGAGCACTTATTTCCTATTAAATACAGGCTCAGGGTTCTGGAGCTTCTTCGGAAGTCAGTGGAGCATCTTTTATTTGTCTGTCTAAAAAAAAACTGAGTACCAGGAGCACTTTTTTCAATATTTGAAGGGAAATCTCAACAAAAGAGGCTTCCCCGACACATTGACCCGAGAGCTCGACCTCGACTGACATTTTTCTGCGTTCGGTCAGCTTTCGTCTGCTAGGCATTATCCTGCCTCATTACTCTTTATGTTCTCATACTCTGTGCTCTTCACGCTTTGATATTATTACTTTTAGAACAACATTTGTTTAGAAAAATGAACTATAACAGCCATTTTCTGTCCAAACGGCATCATTTTATCAACAAAGGGAGCACTTATTTCCTATTAAATACAGGCTCAGGGTTCTGGAGCTTCTTCGGAAGTCAGTGGAGCATCTTTGAATTTGTCTGTCAAAAAAAAACTGAGTACCAGGAGCACTTTTTTCAATATTTGAAGGGAAATCTCAACAAAAGAGGCTTCCCCGACACATTGACCCGAGAGCTCGACCTCGACTGACATTTTTCTGCGTTCGGTCAGCTTTCGTCTGCTAGGCATTATCCTGCCTCATTACTCTTTATGTTCTCATACTCTGTGCTCTTCACGCTTTGATATTATTACTTTTAGAACAACATTTGTTTAGAAAAATGAACTATAACAGCCATTTTCTGTCCAAACGGCATCATTTTATCAACAAAGGGAGCACTTATTTCCTATTAAATACAGGCTCAGGGTTCTGGAGCTTCTTCGGAAGTCAGTGGAGCATCTTTTAATTTGTCTGTCTAAAAAAAAACTGAGTACCAGGAGCACTTTTTTCAATATTTGAAGGGAAATCTCAACAAAAGAGGCTTCCCCGACACATTGACCCGAGAGCTCGACCTCGACTGACATTTTTCTGCGTTCGGTCAGCTTTCGTCTGCTAGGCATTATCCTGCCTCATTACTCTTTATGTTCTCATACTCTGTGCTCTTCACGCTTTGATATTATTACTTTTAGAACAACATTTGTTTAGAAAAATGAACTATAACAGCCATTTTCTGTCCAAACGGCATCATTTTATCAACAAAGGGAGCACTTATTTCCTATTAAATACAGGCTCAGGGTTCTGGAGCTTCTTCGGAAGTCAGTGGAGCATCTTTTAATTTGTCTGTCTAAAAAAAAACTGAGTACCAGGAGCACTTTTTTCAATATTTGAAGGGAAATCTCAACAAAAGAGGCTTCCCCGACACATTGACCCGAGAGCTCGACCTCGACTGACATTTTTCTGCGTTCGGTCAGCTTTCGTCTGCTAGGCATTATCCTGCCTCATTACTCTTTATGTTCTCATACTCTGTGCTCTTCACGCTTTGATATTATTACTTTTAGAACAACATTTGTTTAGAAAAATGAACTATAACAGCCATTTTCTGTCCAAACGGCATCATTTTATCAACAAAGGGAGCACTTATTTCCTATTAAATACAGGCTCAGGGTTCTGGAGCTTCTTCGGAAGTCAGTGGAGCATCTTTTAATTTGTCTGTCTAAAAAAAACTGAGTACCAGGAGCACTTTTTTCAATATTTGAAGGGAAATCTCAACAAAAGAGGCTTCCCCGACACATTGACCCGAGAGCTCGACCTCGACTGACATTTTTCTGCGTTCGGTCAGCTTTCGTCTGCTAGGCATTATCCTGCCTCATTACTCTTTATGTTCTCATACTCTGTGCTCTTCACGCTTTGATATTATTACTTTCAGAACAACATTTGTTTAGAAAAATGAACTATAACAGCCATTTTCTGTCCAAACGGCATCATTTTATCAACAAAGGGAGCACTTATTTCCTATTAAATACAGGCTCAGGGTTCTGGAGCTTCTTCGGAAGTCAGTGGAGCATCTTTTATTTGTCTGTCTAAAAAAAAACTGAGTACCAGGAGCACTTTTTTCAATATTTGAAGGGAAATCTCAACAAAAGAGGCTTCCCCGACACATTGACCCGAGAGCTCGACCTCGA
The DNA here is from genome assembly GCA_012490785.1 of Eragrostis nindensis. Lineage (NCBI taxonomy): Eukaryota > Viridiplantae > Streptophyta > Magnoliopsida > Poales > Poaceae > Eragrostis > Eragrostis nindensis. The sequence continues at coordinate 71,333 of JAAXCT010002135.1, read as the reverse complement.
CTGACATTTTTCTGCGTTCGGTCAGCTTTCGTCTGCTAGGCATTATCCTGCCTCATTACTCTTTATGTTCTCATACTCTGTGCTCTTCACGCTTTGATATTATTACTTTTAGAACAACATTTGTTTAGAAAAATGAACTATAACACCATTTTCTGTCCAAACGGCATCATTTTATCAACAAAGGGAGCACTTATTTCCTATTAAATACAGGCTCAGGATTCTGGAGCTTCTTCGGAAGTCAGTGGAGCATCTTTTAATTTGTCTGTCTAAAAAAAACTGAGTACCAGGAGCACTTTTTTCAATATTTGAAGGGAAATCTCAACAAAAGAGGCTTCCCCGACACATTGACCCGAGAGCTCGACCTCGACTGACATTTTTCTGCGTTCGGTCAGCTTTCGTCTGCTAGGCATTATCCTGCCTCATTACTCTTTATGTTCTCATACTCTGTGCTCTTCACGCTTTGATATTATTACTTTCAGAACAACATTTGTTTAGAAAAATGAACTATAACAGCCATTTTCTGTCCAAACGGCATCATTTTATCAACAAAGGGAGCACTTATTTCCTATTAAATACAGGCTCAGGGTTCTGGAGCTTCTTCGGAAGTCAGTGGAGCATCTTTTAATTTGTCTGTCTAAAAAAAAACTGAGTACCAGGAGCACTTTTTTCAATATTTGAAGGGAAATCTCAACAAAAGAGGCTTCCCCGACACATTGACCCGAGAGCTCGACCTCGACTGACATTTTTCTGCGTTCGGTCAGCTTTCGTCTGCTAGGCATTATCCTGCCTCATTACTCTTTATGTTCTCATACTCTGTGCTCTTCACGCTTTGATATTATTACTTTCAGAACAACATTTGTTTAGAAAAATGAACTATAACAGCCATTTTCTGTCCAAACGGCATCATTTTATCAACAAAGGGAGCACTTATTTCCTATTAAATACAGGCTCAGGATTCTGGAGCTTCTTCGGAAGTCAGTGGAGCATCTTTTATTTGTCTGTCTAAAAAAAAACTGAGTACCAGGAGCACTTTTTTCAATATTTGAAGGGAAATCTCAACAAAAGAGGCTTCCCCGACACATTGACCCGAGAGCTCGACCTCGACTGACATTTTTCTGCGTTCGGTCAGCTTTCGTCTGCTAGGCATTATCCTGCCTCATTACTCTTTATGTTCTCATACTCTGTGCTCTTCACGCTTTGATATTATTACTTTCAGAACAACATTTGTTTAGAAAAATGAACTATAACACCATTTTCTGTCCAAACGGCATCATTTTATCAACAAAGGGAGCACTTATTTCCTATTAAATACAGGCTCAGGATTCTGGAGCTTCTTCGGAAGTCAGTGGAGCATCTTTTAATTTGTCTGTCTAAAAAAAACTGAGTACCAGGAGCACTTTTTTCAATATTTGAAGGGAAATCTCAACAAAAGAGGCTTCCCCGACACATTGACCCGAGAGCTCGACCTCGACTGACATTTTTCTGCGTTCGGTCAGCTTTCGTCTGCTAGGCATTATCCTGCCTCATTACTCTTTATGTTCTCATACTCTGTGCTCTTCACGCTTTGATATTATTACTTTCAGAACAACATTTGTTTAGAAAAATGAACTATAACACCATTTTCTGTCCAAACGGCATCATTTTATCAACAAAGGGAGCACTTATTTCCTATTAAATACAGGCTCAGGATTCTGGAGCTTCTTCGGAAGTCAGTGGAGCATCTTTTATTTGTCTGTCTAAAAAAAAACTGAGTACCAGGAGCACTTTTTTCAATATTTGAAGGGAAATCTCAACAAAAGAGGCTTCCCCGACACATTGACCCGAGAGCTCGACCTCGACTGACATTTTTCTGCGTTCGGTCAGCTTTCGTCTGCTAGGCATTATCCTGCCTCATTACTCTTTATGTTCTCATACTCTGTGCTCTTCACGCTTTGATATTATTACTTTCAGAACAACATTTGTTTAGAAAAATGAACTATAACACCATTTTCTGTCCAAACGGCATCATTTTATCAACAAAGGGAGCACTTATTTCCTATTAAATACAGGCTCAGGATTCTGGAGCTTCTTCGGAAGTCAGTGGAGCATCTTTTAATTTGTCTGTCTAAAAAAAAACTGAGTACCAGGAGCACTTTTTTCAATATTTGAAGGGAAATCTCAACAAAAGAGGCTTCCCCGACACATTGACCCGAGAGCTCGACCTCGACTGACATTTTTCTGCGTTCGGTCAGCTTTCGTCTGCTAGGCATTATCCTGCCTCATTACTCTTTATGTTCTCATACTCTGTGCTCTTCACGCTTTGATATTATTACTTTTAGAACAACATTTGTTTAGAAAAATGAACTATAACACCATTTTCTGTCCAAACGGCATCATTTTATCAACAAAGGGAGCACTTATTTCCTATTAAATACAGGCTCAGGGTTCTGGAGCTTCTTCGGAAGTCAGTGGAGCATCTTTCAATTTGTCTGTCCAAAAAAAACTGAGTACCAGGAGCACTTTTTTCAATATTTGAAGGGAAATCTCAACAAAAGAGGCTTCCCCGACACATTGACCCGAGAGCTCGACCTCGACTGACATTTTTCTGCGTTCGGTCAGCTTTCGTCTGCTAGGCATTATCCTGCCTCATTACTCTTTATGTTCTCATACTCTGTGCTCTTCACGCTTTGATATTATTACTTTCAGAACAACATTTGTTTAGAAAAATGAACTATAACAGCCATTTTCTGTCCAAACGGCATCATTTTATCAACAAAGGGAGCACTTATTTCCTATTAAATACAGGCTCAGGATTCTGGAGCTTCTTCGGAAGTCAGTGGAGCATCTTTATTTGTCTGTCTAAAAAAAAACTGAGTACCAGGAGCACTTTTTTCAATATTTGAAGGGAAATCTCAACAAAAGAGGCTTCCCCGACACATTGACCCGAGAGCTCGACCTCGACTGACATTTTTCTGCGTTCGGTCAGCTTTCGTCTGCTAGGCATTATCCTGCCTCATTACTCTTTATGTTCTCATACTCTGTGCTCTTCACGCTTTGATATTATTACTTTTAGAACAACATTTGTTTAGAAAAATGAACTATAACAGCCATTTTCTGTCCAAACGGCATCATTTTATCAACAAAGGGAGCACTTATTTCCTATTAAATACAGGCTCAGGGTTCTGGAGCTTCTTCGGAAGTCAGTGGAGCATCTTTGAATTTGTCTGTCCAAAAAAAACTGAGTACCAGGAGCACTTTTTTCAATATTTGAAGGGAAATCTCAACAAAAGAGGCTTCCCCGACACATTGACCCGAGAGCTCGACCTCGACTGACATTTTTCTGCGTTCGGTCAGCTTTCGTCTGCTAGGCATTATCCTGCCTCATTACTCTTTATGTTCTCATACTCTGTGCTCTTCACGCTTTGATATTATTACTTTCAGAACAACATTTGTTTAGAAAAATGAACTATAACACCATTTTCTGTCCAAACGGCATCATTTTATCAACAAAGGGAGCACTTATTTCCTATTAAATACAGGCTCAGGATTCTGGAGCTTCTTCGGAAGTCAGTGGAGCATCTTTTATTTGTCTGTCTAAAAAAAAACTGAGTACCAGGAGCACTTTTTTCAATATTTGAAGGGAAATCTCAACAAAAGAGGCTTCCCCGACACATTGACCCGAGAGCTCGACCTCGACTGACATTTTTCTGCGTTCGGTCAGCTTTCGTCTGCTAGGCATTATCCTGCCTCATTACTCTTTATGTTCTCATACTCTGTGCTCTTCACGCTTTGATATTATTACTTTGAGAACAACATTTGTTTAGAAAAATGAACTATAACAGCCATTTTCTGTCCAAACGGCATCATTTTATCAACAAAGGGAGCACTTATTTCCTATTAAATACAGGCTCAGGGTTCTGGAGCTTCTTCGGAAGTCAGTGGAGCATCTTTGAATTTGTCTGTCCAAAAAAAACTGAGTACCAGGAGCACTTTTTTCAATATTTGAAGGGAAATCTCAACAAAAGAGGCTTCCCCGACACATTGACCCGAGAGCTCGACCTCGACTGACATTTTTCTGCGTTCGGTCAGCTTTCGTCTGCTAGGCATTATCCTGCCTCATTACTCTTTATGTTCTCATACTCTGTGCTCTTCACGCTTTGATATTATTACTTTCAGAACAACATTTGTTTAGAAAAATGAACTATAACACCATTTTCTGTCCAAACGGCATCATCTTTACCATTCTTAAAAACGCGAGTTGGTGGCGGACGGTCGTGGTTCGTCGCCCGCCCCGCCCCACTCTGGTCCTGGCGCCGACATGTGGGTCCGCCCACTACCCAGCCGCCCTTCTTCCCTCTGCACAACACAGGTCGCGACTTCACGGAAAAAAATTGAAAAACCAGGCTCCTCTTCCGTCTCCGCCCACCGCTCCTCTCCCAATTCCTTGGCAGCGACGGACTCGATGTATACAACCTGGTAGGTCCTCCTCCGCCGCCGCCGCCGCCACCAGCGCCGCGCCGCGCCGCGCCTTGCTGGACGCGGCGCGCAGGGACAGAACACCCGGCGGCGCGCGCCTCGCCACCATGGAGGACGGCGGCGGCGGCAACGCGACGGGGAGGACGGCCTTGACGGTGGGAGCGTAAGGAGCGGACGCCATGGATGAGACGAGGAAGGTGATAGCAGCCTCTGCACGCGTACTCTGCTTGCTCTGCTCGTGCGCGCGTCGATCTGGTGTAGTGTAGTGGAGTGGCGAGTGTGGATGGTGGCGGAACACTCCGGAACGGATGGGGAATACCTGGAGGAGGAAGGACGAGCAGCAGGTATGACGTGTTGTACTGCTTCCCCTCCCAAACTGTCCCTTCCTAATTCCTATGCGCCCGCCAACGGGATTCAATTTTTTGGGCACCAAAATTTGAATCCACGCGCGCTGGCCGCACCTTCTAGATAGAGTGGAGTACCTTTCATGTTGCCGGGTTGTATAAATCAAGGCGTGGGCAAGCAGCCCGCTGCTCATGCCCTTACAACACACCAGAAGAGCACTAGAACTCAAGGCAAACACTCATTGTTCTGCCCGCACGCATCAAGAAATCGCTCAATTCCAAAGGAATTCGTGGAGCTGGTAGTTCCTGTTCTCTCTTGTGGGCTGTCTGCTTGTCAGATTTTGCTAAGCTCTATGTGTGTAGGTGTAGCAACCTAAAAGTAGCATTGTATAGTTATATAATCAGTGAGTGAATCGCATGACTGCAATCCACATTTCTTTATAAAGCATCTGTATTGTTGGTGCGAACTTTGCAGAGCAGTGGGTCAGGAAAGTTCTCATGGATTCAGTTAGGACTCGAATCAGTGATATGTCAATAACAATTGTTGAGCCGTTTCTTTGGTCCACTTTTGATTAACGGGTCTTGCATGATCAAAACAAGTTATTAGTACTACGGTTCATTCTTTCTGAACTTGTTTTTTTTTTCCCAGTTCACATTTGGTTCAGATTGTAAGTGACAGCACCCTTCGACCATTTCAGTTGAGGTTATTCTTAGGTAGAATATAATGGCCGCTTCATCATACAAAGTTGGGTTTGGAGAAGGATTATAGGAGTCAAGTCTTACCCCTGCAATCTGCACCTAAAATTAATTATTCCAGCGTCATACATTAAGGCCAATATCCTTGGCTTTCAGGATATATATCTGTCATTGCATTGCAGACAGTGTTTGAGCATAGCATAGCGACAACTGCACCTTAAAAGCTAATCAATTCATTAACTTGGTTGAAGAGAATAGTTTATCCAGTTAACAAAGATAGCTTCCAACAAAATCAATGATGGTCATCAGGCTGTTTTACTAGATGTGGAAATCATGAACCCTGCGGTAAAGTCTGAATGAATAATTTTGCATAACAAATACCTATCGGTTCTCACGTCAAGTCTGTATGTATAGTTCCAATAGCAATAAACTGAAGAAATTCCATGGCAAGTGAAAAAAATCCCAGAAGTTCAGTTGATCTTGTTAATAAAATAATGCTTGCTCAATCATCTTTATTTGGAAACCAATCATTGCTACAGAACTGGATTGCACTATTTCATACTAAGTGCATTGCTGTTTCTTTTTTCAGGTTTACGTGAACACGACCTGCGACGCGGAAGGATTTTATTGTGAGGTACTAGAACAAGTTTTGTTCCAATCTGCAATTAACCTCTGATATTGTTATTTGGTATGGTCGGTTGTGACTTGTAAAGATGTATCATTTTGAGAAATGCTTTGTATGTAACCAGTTGTATCTGGCTCAGAAAAAAAAAACGATTGGTTTGGTTAGCAGAAGGCCACATTGATTCTACTTGGTTATCTTTTCATTTCTTACTTTCTATGAGTGATATGTCAATAACAATTGTTGAGCCGTTTGTTTGGTCCACTTTTGATTAACGGGTCTTGCATGATCAAAACAAATTATTAGTACTACGGTTCATTTTTTCTGAACTTGTTTTTTTTTTCCAGTTCACATTTGGTTCAGATTGTAAGTGACGGCACCCTTCGACCATTTCAGTTGAGGTTATTCTCAGGTAGAATAAATATCTTCATTGTCAATGAAGATCTGGCTCTTCAAAACATGTTTGTGTGTGTAATCAATTGTACAACTCTTTTCTTGATACAGCTAGCTGAAGTCCACTTGAAGTGTATTCATTTTTGCCAAAGTTCACTAGATGATATATATAAATATATATGGTTTCTATATTCTTGTCGATTTAATTGATTCTGTGTTGTCACTGTTGATAGTTGAGCTATTTTATCACTATGGATACTGGATGGTTAACGTGATATTTACCTCATAACGTCCTAGAAAAGAAAAGGAACAAACTGTCTATAGATCAGGCCAATAATATTTTGACTAAAGGATTTCTAGGGAGGGGCTACAGAGAAATGAAATTAGAAGCTATCAAACTGTCGGTGGCAGTATCATTACAATGTCTGACTTCCTTATATCTGTGATTGTTCTTCATCAGCGTTTCTTTCTTTGTTGATTGAATACATACCATTTTATTTATTTTATTTATTTATTTATTTTTTGAGAAAGAAGTGCGTGGACGGTCGTTTGGGAAACTATGCCGTTGCATGGAAGCAAACAAGATGATAAAGGAAAAAGAGGTTCAAACGCTACCACTGAAATTCCAGAGCAATTTATTGTATAAATATAATAACTATGGCAATACTAATTACATTTGGACGCATGCTCCAGTGCTGCTGGATGAAGAGAAAAATGCAAAGAGATGTCGTCTCGCGTGTACACCATGTACTCCAACAAGTCTTACAATACGGGAGACATCAGATAACGGAGACTTAAGTTATGCATCCTTGGATGAAGATGTGCCAATTCCGTTAGGCACAACTTTATTGACTCATAACATCATCAGTCCAGTTGGCGTATTTGAACAAGGAGAAAGCTCCAAGCGTTCCGCTGAGGGCGCATGTGCTAGCTTCGAAGCACAAGGGAAAGCAACCAACACAGAACTAACTTGTGTCCCCTGCAATCAACAAAATAAGGCAAGTGCCAACGGTCCACGAGAGCAAGCGAATGCAAGACGAGACCGTGATAGAGCACGTCGACAAAGATTGACACCCAAGGAGAGGGAAGAAGTCAATGCTCGTAGAAGAGAACGCCGTCACAATTTGACACCTGAGCAGAGGGAAGAAATTAATGCCCGTAGAAGAATGCAACATAAAAATTTAACACCTGAGCAGAAGGAAGTGCAAAATGCTCGCAAAAGAGCAGCTAGACATGCTTTGACACATGAGGAGAGGGAAAGGATAAATGCACAACGACGAGAACGTAGACGAAATTTGCCTTTACAAAGAAAAGAAGATGAAAATGCACGTCGAAGAGCACGTCGACATAGCTTACCCCCGGAGGAGCGACAATCGCTCTTAAATCAACGTAATGCAAGCTATGCAGCTAGACGGGATACCCCATGCAAGGAATCCATTGCATTGCAGTGCTCGCTGGATTCATTGGTAGGAGATCCGTGGTCACGCTCCTACATCTCCAACTTTGCAAATACGATGGAACGGTCTCATGGTAATTCTCAGATACACATTCCTTTGGTTTATATAATGTTGATTCAACAATATAACATAGTGGGTGAAATAATAGGAAATCTACAATGCTCGACAAGTTCGGCATCAATCTCCTGTGCTTCTGAGTGTCAAAATATGGCAACACAAACCTTTGCTCCAACACAGGGTAATTCTCACGTATTTTATTTTATTTCAAATCTGGAACCAATGAATATATAGTTAGTACTATTTTAGTTGTTCAAAAATGAACTTATTTATGTATTTAATAAATTAGCAGGCAATTTAGAAAACATATGTGAAGAAAATGAAGAGGAACATGTCATTTATGTTAGCCCAGGTATGCTTAAATGGCGTGGATGTCTTTTCTTAGAGCCATGACATGAACTACTGAAACACTGAAATGACGTTATACTAATCTAAGTATTTTTAGGCATCAACGATATTAGCATGTGCACGCAACTGACATCAGTACGATGTCCAACTTCAGCAACGGTCGACAGTCCATCATTAGGCCCTGATGACTACAGCCGTCCATCTTCCCCATCAGAAAGTTTTGTTACAGAAGACAACGACGACAACAATTCTAATGTGTCTGAAGAAGACGAGGAGTATTTCATCTTTGCTGGTAGAGGTATTATGGATGTCATGGATACTCTTTATTTCCCACATAGGATATCCTTCACGAGAAAGCAAAACGTATATAACATCATTGCTCTCATTTATGCAGAGGACGATCAAGATCATGACGACCAAATAGTTTCATTTGGAGCAGAGACAAGTTTTCCAGACCCCTATGATCGTGTCTACCAGAACATACCCGATAGTACTCATATGTTGGTGCCAAAGCCTGACTGCAAGCATTGTGGCGCAAAGAGGTTCCAATATGAACCAAACGGATTTTGTTGCCGGTCTGGAAAAATTAAATTGGCACACTCTGAACCGCCCTTGGAACTTCAGAGATTATACACAAGCCCGGATCCTGACGCCGTGCATTTTAGAGATAACATCCGGTATTTCAATGGGCATTTTTCGTTCACCACGCTTGGAGTTAGCTTGGACAACAGATACACTAACATGAAGTCGGGAGTATATACATTCCGAGCCCACGGACAGATTTACCACAATGTCTTCTCATTTGGTCGCACGGAAGATGGGCCTAAGCATCTAGAGCTCTACTTCTACGATGATGATCCGACTCTACAACATAGGTTCCGGCGCTCTCCGAACTTGGACCGAGATGTCATTCGGAGGCTTGTTGATATCCTAAAGGACAATCCGTATTCTCAGACATTTAGAAATCTTGGTGGAGCTGATGACCTTGAGGAATATCGTATTGAATTGAACACTGACATGAGATTGGACCAACGGAGATATAACTTACCTATATCATCTGAGGTGGCTGCTGTTTGGGTCGAGAGTAATGACCTTCGCAAGCACTTCGAACGTAGTGTCATTCTATTCGGTAACAACAACATGAGGTATCGAATCCAACCACATTATGGATGCTACGATGCACTGTCTTATCCTTTGTTCTTCCCAAAAGGGGAGATTAGCTGGCATCCTGAGATCCCGAAGGTCGGTGTCAGTTTGGCTGAGATACTTCAATCCCGTCGTAATCGTCAACAAAATCAAGGTAATAGAAATACTAAACATGTGTTTAATATTTTTCTATCTTCATTATAGTTCGTCTTGTAACAAAGTTTTGTTTACTGGCCTTTTATGTAGGAACATATACGAATAGTCGATTGTGCGTCTCTGTTCGAGACTACTATTGCTACAAATTCCAGATGCGTCGTGGTATATTTAACACCATGCTTTTTGGAAAGCGCCTATTCCAACAATATGTTGTGGACATGTACGTTAAAGTTGAAAGCTCAAGATTGGATTATATCAGACATCACCAGAAAGAAATACGAGCTGATCTATACCAAGGTATTGTTGATTGCCTTCAAGCTGGGGAGTATCGTGGGAATGCAGTGGGCAAGCGAACCGTACTTCCAGGCTCTTTTATTGGTGGAAAGCGAGATAAAAAACGCAGATATTATGACGCAATGGCCCTGGTGCAAAAGTACGGAAAACCTGACATCTTTCTAACCATGACTTGCAACCCCAATTGGGACGAGATAATGAGTGAGCTAGAGCCTGATCTCATTGTACGAGTATTTAGAGCAAAGTTGGAGGACCTCAAGATACAACTTTTCAAAAGACATATGCTTGGTAAGGTGGCTGCATACAGTTATGTCATTGAGTTTCAGAAAAGGGGTCTGCCACATGCTCACTTCCTCCTAATTATGGATGGGAGATTTAAGCTAACATGCCCAGAGCAGTATGATTGTATCATATCCGCCGAGTTGCCAGACAAAAACAAGTACCCTGAGCTCTACAAAATGGTGATCAAGCACATGATGCATGGCCCATGTGGAGCCTTGAACCCTAAAAATGTGTGCATGCAGAATGGTGCTTGCAAAAACTACTATCCACGGCCATTCAATGCGGAGACCCTCCAGGGGAAGGACTCATATCCTCTATACAGGAGGAGAGATAATAGACGTACGGCATGCGTACGAGGTCAAATGTTAGACAATAGATGGGTTGTTCCGTACAATCCTTACCTGTTGAGAAGATATAATTGCCACATCAATGTTGAGGTTTGCTCGAGCATAAAAGCCGTGAAGTACCTTTTCAAGTACATATACAAAGGACATGACCGAGCATCGGTTTCAATCGATGAGGTAGACAGTAATGGAGATATTGATGAGATAAAGCAGTACAGAGATTCAAGGTGGGTTACTCCCCCGGAAGCACTATGGAGAATCTATGGTTTTGAACTCAGTGAGATATTTCCTTCGGTCAGGCAGCTACAACTCCATCTCCCAAATATGCACATGGTGTCATACCCAGCGGAAGCCAATCTAAATGATGTCGTCTTGGAAGAAGGGGTTGATAAGACCATGTTAACTGAATATTTTGAGGCAAACAAGAAGTACAAGTGGGCTCGGAACATCCTATATAAGGATTTCCCTGAATATTTTGTTTGGATGGCAGGCCAAAAGTATTGGAAAAGGAGGGATGAACGCACACAGGTTGGGAGGATCGTGTCTGTGCATCCATCCGAAGGGGAGAGGTTCTATCTCAGGGTTCTTCTAAACCATGTTGCAGGTGCTACCTCCTTTGAAGACCTACGGACAGTGAATGGTACAGTTTGCCCGACATTTCGTGAGGCTGCAGAAAAGAGGGGTCTTATTGAATCTGATAATGCTTTCGATGAGTGCCTTACTGAGGCCGAGGTTTTTCGGATGCCATCTTCACTTCGTAGGTTATTTGTCATTATACTTGTCTTTTGTGAGCCTGGCGATGTCCGTGGCCTATGGGATAGACACTTGGAAGGAATGACAGAGGATTACCGACTATCCCATATGTGCCCTCATGTAGTCGAGCAGATGGCTCTATTAGATATCAGGAATATGCTCCAATCGATGGGGAAGGATATATCATCTTTCCCTCTTCCAAAAATTGATGAATCATTCGACGTGACAATAGGTGAGGCTCGAGAGATAATTGAGGAGTCCACAATCGATGTGGATCAAGAACATATTGATTTGGCATCTTCCCTTAACCCAGAACAAAGGTATGCTTATAACGAGATACTTTCATCGATCAATAGTGGGAATGGAGGTGTGTTCTTTGTTGATGGACCGGGAGGCACTGGAAAGACTTATCTATACAAAGCATTGCTTGCTAAGGTACGTAGCGAGGGTAAAATAGCTGTGGCAACAGCAACATCAGGAGTTGCTGCCTCCATCCTACCTGGCGGTAGGACTGCACACTCTAGATTTAAAATTCCGTTAAATATTGAAGATGGTGGGGTCTGTAGCTTCACGAAGCAAAGTGGCACCGCTAAGCTTCTAATGATGGCATCTCTCATCATATGGGATGAGGCTTCCATGACAAAACGACAGGCAATCGAGGCACTGGACAGTAGCATGAGGGACATTACTGGTCGTTATGACTTGCCATTTGGTGGAAAGACAGTTGTCTTTGGTGGAGACTTTAGACAAGTGCTTCCTGTAGTCCGTAAGGGAACAAGGGCACAAATAACAGATGCAACACTACGTAAGTCTTATCTATGGGAGAGTATGCGGCAACTCAGGCTTGTTCGTAATATGAGGGCTCAAAGCGACTCATGGTTTGCCGAGTACCTTTTGCGGATTGGAAATGGCACCGAAGATACTTTGGATGATGGTTGCGTAAGGATTCCAGACGAGATTTGTATACCATATACTGGCAAAGATTCTGACATCAACATGCTTATAGAAAGTGTTTTCCCAATGTTTGGTGAAAACCTCTCGGATCCAAACTACATAACATCTCGGGCAATTCTGTCAACTCGGAATGAGTACGTTGACAAGATCAATATGATGATGATTGATAGATTTCCGGGGGAGGAGATGATATACTACAGTTTCGATCAAGCAGTGGACGATCCACATAACTACTACCCGGCGGAATTCCTTAATTCCTTAACACCCAATGGCCTACCTCCTCATGTCCTAAAGCTAAAGATTAATTGCCCTATAATTTTGTTGCGAAACATTGACCCGGCAAATGGTTTGTGCAATGGGACAAGGTTAGTGGTGCGGGGTTTCATGCAGAATGCAATTGATGCTGAGATTGTGTTGGGCCAGCACGCTGGCAAGAGGGTTTTCCTTCCCCGAATTCCTCTCTGCCCGTCCGATGACGAGATGTTCCCTTTTAGGTTCAAGAGGAACCAGTTTCCGTTTAGGCTTAGCTTGCTATGACCATAAACAAGGCACAAGGGCAGACTATTCCAAATGTTGGAGTGTACCTTCCAGATCCGGTGTTTTCACATGGTCAACTCTATGTTGCTCTGTCTAGAGCTACATCGAGGAGTAATATCAAGATTCTTGCGTCCCGGAAAATAGAAGGATGGCCGCTCTATATCTATTGGACGTTACGAAGAACATTGTTTACAAAGAAGTTCTCACTGGGTAGTTTAGGTATGAAATAACTTGAATTAACTATGCACAATATATACAGATTAACGCCAACTATCTATTAATAATAACATTTTAATGTGCAGGTTTGAAGCTTGCTACTAGCTGCTTCCTTGTGGACTGGACATTGGTGCATAATTGTTGACATTGTTGTAGGGTTCGGGGCGTTGAGCTTTTGCCTAATGTAAGATATGGTAGTAATATGAGCTCAACTAGGTGGATGTGTAATGAGACGGAGTGGTTGGTAACGCCTTGGAGGAATTAAAGTTAGAATAATAAAATTACTTTTATTAAACCATAATGTTGAGTGATATGTACAAAATAAATATTTTTGATGGCAGAATTTTTAGATGTCCGTGGCAGCGCACGGGCATCCAACTAGTTTTATCAACAAAGGGAGCACTTATTTCCTATTAAATACAGGCTCAGGATTCTGGAGCTTCTTCGGAAGTCAGTGGAGCATCTTTTGATTTGTCTGTCTAAAAAAACTGAGTACCAGGAGCACTTTTTTCAATATTTGAAGGGAAATCTCAACAAAAGAGGCTTCCCCGACACATTGACCCGAGAGCTCGACCTCGACTGACATTTTTCTGCGTTCGGTCAGCTTTCGTCTGCTAGGCATTATCCTGCCTCATTACTCTTTATGTTCTCATACTCTGTGCTCTTCACGCTTTGATATTATTACTTTCAGAACAACATTTGTTTAGAAAAATGAACTATAACACCATTTTCTGTCCAAACGGCATCATTTTATCAACAAAGGGAGCACTTATTTCCTATTAAATACAGGCTCAGGATTCTGGAGCTTCTTCGGAAGTCAGTGGAGCATCTTTATTTTGTCTGTCTAAAAAAAAACTGAGTACCAGGAGCACTTTTTTCAATATTTGAAGGGAAATCTCAACAAAAGAGGCTTCCCCGACACATTGACCCGAGAGCTCGACCTCGACTGACATTTTTCTGCGTTCGGTCAGCTTTCGTCTGCTAGGCATTATCCTGCCTCATTACTCTTTATGTTCCCATACTCTGTGCTCTTCACGCTTTGATATTATTACTTTAGAACAACATTTGTTTAGAAAAATGAACTATAACAGCCATTTTCTGTCCAAACGGCATCATTTTATCAACAAAGGGAGCACTTATTTCCTATTAAATACAGGCTCAGGGTTCTGGAGCTTCTTCGGAAGTCAGTGGAGCATCTTTGATTCTGTCCAAAAAAAACTGAGTACCAGGAGCACTTTTTTCAATATTTGAAGGGAAATCTCAACAAAAGAGGCTTCCCCGACACATTGACCCGAGAGCTCGACCTCGACTGACATTTTTCTGCGTTCGGTCAGCTTTCGTCTGCTAGGCATTATCCTGCCTCATTACTCTTTATGTTCTCATACTCTGTGCTCTTCACGCTTTGATATTATTACTTTTAGAACAACATTTGTTTAGAAAAATGAACTATAACACCATTTTCTGTCCAAACGGCATCATTTTATCAACAAAGGGAGCACTTATTTCCTATTAAATACAGGCTCAGGGTTCTGGAGCTTCTTCGGAAGTCAGTGGAGCATCTTTTATTTGTCTGTCTAAAAAAAAACTGAGTACCAGGAGCACTTTTTCAATATTTGAAGGGAAATCTCAACAAAAGAGGCTTCCCCGACACATTGACCCGAGAGCTCGACCTCGACTGACATTTTTCTGCGTTCGGTCAGCTTTCGTCTGCTAGGCATTATCCTGCCTCATTACTCTTTATGTTCTCATACTCTGTGCTCTTCACGCTTTGATATTATTACTTTTAGAACAACATTTGTTTAGAAAAATGAACTATAACAGCCATTTTCTGTCCAAACGGCATCATTTTATCAACAAAGGGAGCACTTATTTCCTATTAAATACAGGCTCAGGGTTCTGGAGCTTCTTCGGAAGTCAGTGGAGCATCTTTTATTTGTCTGTCAAAAAAAAACTGAGTACCAGGAGCACTTTTTTCAATATTTGAAGGGAAATCTCAACAAAAGAGGCTTCCCCGACACATTGACCCGAGAGCTCGACCTCGACTGACATTTTTCTGCGTTCGGTCAGCTTTCGTCTGCTAGGCATTATCCTGCCTCATTACTCTTTATGTTCTCATACTCTGTGCTCTTCACGCTTTGATATTATTACTTTTAGAACAACATTTGTTTAGAAAAATGAACTATAACAGCCATTTTCTGTCCAAACGGCATCATTTTATCAACAAAGGGAGCACTTATTTCCTATTAAATACAGGCTCAGGGTTCTGGAGCTTCTTCGGAAGTCAGTGGAGCATCTTTCAATTTGTCTGTCAAAAAAAAAACTGAGTACCAGGAGCACTTTTTTCAATATTTGAAGGGAAATCTCAACAAAAGAGGCTTCCCCGACACATTGACCCGAGAGCTCGACCTCGACTGACATTTTTCTGCGTTCGGTCAGCTTTCGTCTGCTAGGCATTATCCTGCCTCATTACTCTTTATGTTCTCATACTCTGTGCTCTTCACGCTTTGATATTATTACTTTTAGAACAACATTTGTTTAGAAAAATGAACTATAACAGCCATTTTCTGTCCAAACGGCATCATTTTATCAACAAAGGGAGCACTTATTTCCTATTAAATACAGGCTCAGGGTTCTGGAGCTTCTTCGGAAGTCAGTGGAGCATCTTTTAATTTGTCTGTCAAAAAAAAACTGAGTACCAGGAGCACTTTTTTCAATATTTGAAGGGAAATCTCAACAAAAGAGGCTTCCCCGACACATTGACCCGAGAGCTCGACCTCGACTGACATTTTTCTGCGTTCGGTCAGCTTTCGTCTGCTAGGCATTATCCTGCCTCATTACTCTTTATGTTCTCATACTCTGTGCTCTTCACGCTTTGATATTATTACTTTTAGAACAACATTTGTTTAGAAAAATGAACTATAACAGCCATTTTCTGTCCAAACGGCATCATTTTATCAACAAAGGGAGCACTTATTTCCTATTAAATACAGGCTCAGGGTTCTGGAGCTTCTTCGGAAGTCAGTGGAGCATCTTTTAATTTGTCTGTCCAAAAAAAACTGAGTACCAGGAGCACTTTTTTCAATATTTGAAGGGAAATCTCAACAAAAGAGGCTTCCCCGACACATTGACCCGAGAGCTCGACCTCGACTGACATTTTTCTGCGTTCGGTCAGCTTTCGTCTGCTAGGCATTATCCTGCCTCATTACTCTTTATGTTCTCATACTCTGTGCTCTTCACGCTTTGATATTATTACTTTTAGAACAACATTTGTTTAGAAAAATGAACTATAACAGCCATTTTCTGTCCAAACGGCATCATTTTATCAACAAAGGGAGCACTTATTTCCTATTAAATACAGGCTCAGGGTTCTGGAGCTTCTTCGGAAGTCAGTGGAGCATCTTTAATTGTCTGTCCAAAAAAAACTGAGTACCAGGAGCACTTTTTTCAATATTTGAAGGGAAATCTCAACAAAAGAGGCTTCCCCGACACATTGACCCGAGAGCTCGACCTCGACTGACATTTTTCTGCGTTCGGTCAGCTTTCGTCTGCTAGGCATTATCCTGCCTCATTACTCTTTATGTTCTCATACTCTGTGCTCTTCACGCTTTGATATTATTACTTTTAGAACAACATTTGTTTAGAAAAATGAACTATAACAGCCATTTTCTGTCCAAACGGCATCATTTTATCAACAAAGGGAGCACTTATTTCCTATTAAATACAGGCTCAGGGTTCTGGAGCTTCTTCGGAAGTCAGTGGAGCATCTTTTAATTTGTCTGTCCAAAAAAAAACTGAGTACCAGGAGCACTTTTTTCAATATTTGAAGGGAAATCTCAACAAAAGAGGCTTCCCCGACACATTGACCCGAGAGCTCGACCTCGACTGACATTTTCTGCGTTCGGTCAGCTTTCGTCTGCTAGGCATTATCCTGCCTCATTACTCTTTATGTTCTCATACTCTGTGCTCTTCACGCTTTGATATTATTACTTTTAGAACAACATTTGTTTAGAAAAATGAACTATAACAGCCATTTTCTGTCCAAACGGCATCATTTTATCAACAAAGGGAGCACTTATTTCCTATTAAATACAGGCTCAGGGTTCTGGAGCTTCTTCGGAAGTCAGTGGAGCATCTTTCAATTTGTCTGTCCAAAAAAAACTGAGTACCAGGAGCACTTTTTTCAATATTTGAAGGGAAATCTCAACAAAAGAGGCTTCCCCGACACATTGACCCGAGAGCTCGACCTCGACTGACATTTTTCTGCGTTCGGTCAGCTTTCGTCTGCTAGGCATTATCCTGCCTCATTACTCTTTATGTTCTCATACTCTGTGCTCTTCACGCTTTGATATTATTACTTTTAGAACAACATTTGTTTAGAAAAATGAACTATAACAGCCATTTTCTGTCCAAACGGCATCATTTTATCAACAAAGGGAGCACTTATTTCCTATTAAATACAGGCTCAGGGTTCTGGAGCTTCTTCGGAAGTCAGTGGAGCATCTTTCAATTTGTCTGTCCAAAAAAAAACTGAGTACCAGGAGCACTTTTTTCAATATTTGAAGGGAAATCTCAACAAAAGAGGCTTCCCCGACACATTGACCCGAGAGCTCGACCTCGACTGACATTTTTCTGCGTTCGGTCAGCTTTCGTCTGCTAGGCATTATCCTGCCTCATTACTCTTTATGTTCTCATACTCTGTGCTCTTCACGCTTTGATATTATTACTTTTAGAACAACATTTGTTTAGAAAAATGAACTATAACAGCCATTTTCTGTCCAAACGGCATCATTTTATCAACAAAGGGAGCACTTATTTCCTATTAAATACAGGCTCAGGGTTCTGGAGCTTCTTCGGAAGTCAGTGGAGCATCTTTCAATTTGTCTGTCCAAAAAAAAACTGAGTACCAGGAGCACTTTTTTCAATATTTGAAGGGAAATCTCAACAAAAGAGGCTTCCCCGACACATTGACCCGAGAGCTCGACCTCGACTGACATTTTTCTGCGTTCGGTCAGCTTTCGTCTGCTAGGCATTATCCTGCCTCATTACTCTTTATGTTCTCATACTCTGTGCTCTTCACGCTTTGATATTATTACTTTTAGAACAACATTTGTTTAGAAAAATGAACTATAACAGCCATTTTCTGTCCAAACGGCATCATTTTATCAACAAAGGGAGCACTTATTTCCTATTAAATACAGGCTCAGGGTTCTGGAGCTTCTTCGGAAGTCAGTGGAGCAACTTTCAAATTGTCTGTCCAAAAAAAAACTGAGTACCAGGAGCACTTTTTTCAATATTTGAAGGGAAATCTCAACAAAAGAGGCTTCCCCGACACATTGACCCGAGAGCTCGACCTCGACTGACATTTTTCTGCGTTCGGTCAGCTTTCGTCTGCTAGGCATTATCCTGCCTCATTACTCTTTATGTTCTCATACTCTGTGCTCTTCACGCTTTGATATTATTACTTTTAGAACAACATTTGTTTAGAAAAATGAACTATAACAGCCATTTTCTGTCCAAACGGCATCATTTTATCAACAAAGGGAGCACTTATTTCCTATTAAATACAGGCTCAGGGTTCTGGAGCTTCTTCGGAAGTCAGTGGAGCATCTTTCAATTTGTCTGTCCAAAAAAAACTGAGTACCAGGAGCACTTTTTTCAATATTTGAAGGGAAATCTCAACAAAAGAGGCTTCCCCGACACATTGACCCGAGAGCTCGACCTCGACTGACATTTTTCTGCGTTCGGTCAGCTTTCGTCTGCTAGGCATTATCCTGCCTCATTACTCTTTATGTTCTCATACTCTGTGCTCTTCACGCTTTGATATTATTACTTTTAGAACAACATTTGTTTAGAAAAATGAACTATAACAGCCATTTTCTGTCCAAACGGCATCATTTTATCAACAAAGGGAGCACTTATTTCCTATTAAATACAGGCTCAGGGTTCTGGAGCTTCTTCGGAAGTCAGTGGAGCATCTTTCAATTTGTCTGTCCAAAAAAAACTGAGTACCAGGAGCACTTTTTTCAATATTTGAAGGGAAATCTCAACAAAAGAGGCTTCCCCGACACATTGACCCGAGAGCTCGACCTCGACTGACATTTTTCTGCGTTCGGTCAGCTTTCGTCTGCTAGGCATTATCCTGCCTCATTACTCTTTATGTTCTCATACTCTGTGCTCTTCACGCTTTGATATTATTACTTTTAGAACAACATTTGTTTAGAAAAATGAACTATAACAGCCATTTTCTGTCCAAACGGCATCATTTTATCAACAAAGGGAGCACTTATTTCCTATTAAATACAGGCTCAGGGTTCTGGAGCTTCTTCGGAAGTCAGTGGAGCATCTTTCAATTTGTCTGTCCAAAAAAAACTGAGTACCAGGAGCACTTTTTTCAATATTTGAAGGGAAATCTCAACAAAAGAGGCTTCCCCGACACATTGACCCGAGAGCTCGACCTCGACTGACATTTTTCTGCGTTCGGTCAGCTTTCGTCTGCTAGGCATTATCCTGCCTCATTACTCTTTATGTTCTCATACTCTGTGCTCTTCACGCTTTGATATTATTACTTTTAGAACAACATTTGTTTAGAAAAATGAACTATAACAGCCATTTTCTGTCCAAACGGCATCATTTTATCAACAAAGGGAGCACTTATTTCCTATTAAATACAGGCTCAGGGTTCTGGAGCTTCTTCGGAAGTCAGTGGAGCATCTTTCAATTTGTCTGTCCAAAAAAAACTGAGTACCAGGAGCACTTTTTTCAATATTTGAAGGGAAATCTCAACAAAAGAGGCTTCCCCGACACATTGACCCGAGAGCTCGACCTCGACTGACATTTTTCTGCGTTCGGTCAGCTTTCGTCTGCTAGGCATTATCCTGCCTCATTACTCTTTATGTTCTCATACTCTGTGCTCTTCACGCTTTGATATTATTACTTTTAGAACAACATTTGTTTAGAAAAATGAACTATAACAGCCATTTTCTGTCCAAACGGCATCATTTTATCAACAAAGGGAGCACTTATTTCCTATTAAATACAGGCTCAGGGTTCTGGAGCTTCTTCGGAAGTCAGTGGAGCATCTTTCAATTTGTCTGTCAAAAAAAAACTGAGTACCAGGAGCACTTTTTTCAATATTTGAAGGGAAATCTCAACAAAAGAGGCTTCCCCGACACATTGACCCGAGAGCTCGACCTCGACTGACATTTTTCTGCGTTCGGTCAGCTTTCGTCTGCTAGGCATTATCCTGCCTCATTACTCTTTATGTTCTCATACTCTGTGCTCTTCACGCTTTGATATTATTACTTTTAGAACAACATTTGTTTAGAAAAATGAACTATAACAGCCATTTTCTGTCCAAACGGCATCATTTTATCAACAAAGGGAGCACTTATTTCCTATTAAATACAGGCTCAGGGTTCTGGAGCTTCTTCGGAAGTCAGTGGAGCATCTTTCAATTTGTCTGTCCAAAAAAAACTGAGTACCAGGAGCACTTTTTTCAATATTTGAAGGGAAATCTCAACAAAAGAGGCTTCCCCGACACATTGACCCGAGAGCTCGACCTCGACTGACATTTTTCTGCGTTCGGTCAGCTTTCGTCTGCTAGGCATTATCCTGCCTCATTACTCTTTATGTTCTCATACTCTGTGCTCTTCACGCTTTGATATTATTACTTTTAGAACAACATTTGTTTAGAAAAATGAACTATAACAGCCATTTTCTGTCCAAACGGCATCATTTTATCAACAAAGGGAGCACTTATTTCCTATTAAATACAGGCTCAGGGTTCTGGAGCTTCTTCGGAAGTCAGTGGAGCATCTTTCAATTTGTCTGTCAAAAAAAAACTGAGTACCAGGAGCACTTTTTTCAATATTTGAAGGGAAATCTCAACAAAAGAGGCTTCCCCGACACATTGACCCGAGAGCTCGACCTCGACTGACATTTTTCTGCGTTCGGTCAGCTTTCGTCTGCTAGGCATTATCCTGCCTCATTACTCTTTATGTTCTCATACTCTGTGCTCTTCACGCTTTGATATTATTACTTTTAGAACAACATTTGTTTAGAAAAATGAACTATAACAGCCATTTTCTGTCCAAACGGCATCATTTTATCAACAAAGGGAGCACTTATTTCCTATTAAATACAGGCTCAGGGTTCTGGAGCTTCTTCGGAAGTCAGTGGAGCATCTTTCAATTTGTCTGTCCAAAAAAAAACTGAGTACCAGGAGCACTTTTTTCAATATTTGAAGGGAAATCTCAACAAAAGAGGCTTCCCCGACACATTGACCCGAGAGCTCGACCTCGACTGACATTTTTCTGCGTTCGGTCAGCTTTCGTCTGCTAGGCATTATCCTGCCTCATTACTCTTTATGTTCTCATACTCTGTGCTCTTCACGCTTTGATATTATTACTTTTAGAACAACATTTGTTTAGAAAAATGAACTATAACAGCCATTTTCTGTCCAAACGGCATCATTTTATCAACAAAGGGAGCACTTATTTCCTATTAAATACAGGCTCAGGGTTCTGGAGCTTCTTCGGAAGTCAGTGGAGCATCTTTCAATTTGTCTGTCCAAAAAAAAACTGAGTACCAGGAGCACTTTTTTCAATATTTGAAGGGAAATCTCAACAAAAGAGGCTTCCCCGACACATTGACCCGAGAGCTCGACCTCGACTGACATTTTTCTGCGTTCGGTCAGCTTTCGTCTGCTAGGCATTATCCTGCCTCATTACTCTTTATGTTCTCATACTCTGTGCTCTTCACGCTTTGATATTATTACTTTTAGAACAACATTTGTTTAGAAAAATGAACTATAACAGCCATTTTCTGTCCAAACGGCATCATTTTATCAACAAAGGGAGCACTTATTTCCTATTAAATACAGGCTCAGGGTTCTGGAGCTTCTTCGGAAGTCAGTGGAGCATCTTTCAATTTGTCTGTCCAAAAAAAACTGAGTACCAGGAGCACTTTTTTCAATATTTGAAGGGAAATCTCAACAAAAGAGGCTTCCCCGACACATTGACCCGAGAGCTCGACCTCGACTGACATTTTTCTGCGTTCGGTCAGCTTTCGTCTGCTAGGCATTATCCTGCCTCATTACTCTTTATGTTCTCATACTCTGTGCTCTTCACGCTTTGATATTATTACTTTTAGAACAACATTTGTTTAGAAAAATGAACTATAACAGCCATTTTCTGTCCAAACGGCATCATTTTATCAACAAAGGGAGCACTTATTTCCTATTAAATACAGGCTCAGGGTTCTGGAGCTTCTTCGGAAGTCAGTGGAGCATCTTTCAATTTGTCTGTCCAAAAAAAACTGAGTACCAGGAGCACTTTTTTCAATATTTGAAGGGAAATCTCAACAAAAGAGGCTTCCCCGACACATTGACCCGAGAGCTCGACCTCGACTGACATTTTTCTGCGTTCGGTCAGCTTTCGTCTGCTAGGCATTATCCTGCCTCATTACTCTTTATGTTCTCATACTCTGTGCTCTTCACGCTTTGATATTATTACTTTTAGAACAACATTTGTTTAGAAAAATGAACTATAACAGCCATTTTCTGTCCAAACGGCATCATTTTATCAACAAAGGGAGCACTTATTTCCTATTAAATACAGGCTCAGGGTTCTGGAGCTTCTTCGGAAGTCAGTGGAGCATCTTTCAATTTGTCTGTCCAAAAAAAACTGAGTACCAGGAGCACTTTTTTCAATATTTGAAGGGAAATCTCAACAAAAGAGGCTTCCCCGACACATTGACCCGAGAGCTCGACCTCGACTGACATTTTTCTGCGTTCGGTCAGCTTTCGTCTGCTAGGCATTATCCTGCCTCATTACTCTTTATGTTCTCATACTCTGTGCTCTTCACGCTTTGATATTATTACTTTTAGAACAACATTTGTTTAGAAAAATGAACTATAACAGCCATTTTCTGTCCAAACGGCATCATTTTATCAACAAAGGGAGCACTTATTTCCTATTAAATACAGGCTCAGGGTTCTGGAGCTTCTTCGGAAGTCAGTGGAGCATCTTTCAATTTGTCTGTCCAAAAAAAAACTGAGTACCAGGAGCACTTTTTTCAATATTTGAAGGGAAATCTCAACAAAAGAGGCTTCCCCGACACATTGACCCGAGAGCTCGACCTCGACTGACATTTTTCTGCGTTCGGTCAGCTTTCGTCTGCTAGGCATTATCCTGCCTCATTACTCTTTATGTTCTCATACTCTGTGCTCTTCACGCTTTGATATTATTACTTTTAGAACAACATTTGTTTAGAAAAATGAACTATAACAGCCATTTTCTGTCCAAACGGCATCATTTTATCAACAAAGGGAGCACTTATTTCCTATTAAATACAGGCTCAGGGTTCTGGAGCTTCTTCGGAAGTCAGTGGAGCATCTTTCAATTTGTCTGTCCAAAAAAAAACTGAGTACCAGGAGCACTTTTTTCAATATTTGAAGGGAAATCTCAACAAAAGAGGCTTCCCCGACACATTGACCCGAGAGCTCGACCTCGACTGACATTTTTCTGCGTTCGGTCAGCTTTCGTCTGCTAGGCATTATCCTGCCTCATTACTCTTTATGTTCTCATACTCTGTGCTCTTCACGCTTTGATATTATTACTTTTAGAACAACATTTGTTTAGAAAAATGAACTATAACAGCCATTTTCTGTCCAAACGGCATCATTTTATCAACAAAGGGAGCACTTATTTCCTATTAAATACAGGCTCAGGGTTCTGGAGCTTCTTCGGAAGTCAGTGGAGCATCTTTCAATTTGTCTGTCCAAAAAAAAACTGAGTACCAGGAGCACTTTTTTCAATATTTGAAGGGAAATCTCAACAAAAGAGGCTTCCCCGACACATTGACCCGAGAGCTCGACCTCGACTGACATTTTTCTGCGTTCGGTCAGCTTTCGTCTGCTAGGCATTATCCTGCCTCATTACTCTTTATGTTCTCATACTCTGTGCTCTTCACGCTTTGATATTATTACTTTTAGAACAACATTTGTTTAGAAAAATGAACTATAACAGCCATTTTCTGTCCAAACGGCATCATTTTATCAACAAAGGGAGCACTTATTTCCTATTAAATACAGGCTCAGGGTTCTGGAGCTTCTTCGGAAGTCAGTGGAGCATCTTTCAATTTGTCTGTCCAAAAAAAAACTGAGTACCAGGAGCACTTTTTTCAATATTTGAAGGGAAATCTCAACAAAAGAGGCTTCCCCGACACATTGACCCGAGAGCTCGACCTCGACTGACATTTTTCTGCGTTCGGTCAGCTTTCGTCTGCTAGGCATTATCCTGCCTCATTACTCTTTATGTTCTCATACTCTGTGCTCTTCACGCTTTGATATTATTACTTTTAGAACAACATTTGTTTAGAAAAATGAACTATAACAGCCATTTTCTGTCCAAACGGCATCATTTTATCAACAAAGGGAGCACTTATTTCCTATTAAATACAGGCTCAGGGTTCTGGAGCTTCTTCGGAAGTCAGTGGAGCATCTTTCAATTTGTCTGTCCAAAAAAAAACTGAGTACCAGGAGCACTTTTTTCAATATTTGAAGGGAAATCTCAACAAAAGAGGCTTCCCCGACACATTGACCCGAGAGCTCGACCTCGACTGACATTTTTCTGCGTTCGGTCAGCTTTCGTCTGCTAGGCATTATCCTGCCTCATTACTCTTTATGTTCTCATACTCTGTGCTCTTCACGCTTTGATATTATTACTTTTAGAACAACATTTGTTTAGAAAAATGAACTATAACAGCCATTTTCTGTCCAAACGGCATCATTTTATCAACAAAGGGAGCACTTATTTCCTATTAAATACAGGCTCAGGGTTCTGGAGCTTCTTCGGAAGTCAGTGGAGCATCTTTCAATTTGTCTGTCCAAAAAAAACTGAGTACCAGGAGCACTTTTTTCAATATTTGAAGGGAAATCTCAACAAAAGAGGCTTCCCCGACACATTGACCCGAGAGCTCGACCTCGACTGACATTTTTCTGCGTTCGGTCAGCTTTCGTCTGCTAGGCATTATCCTGCCTCATTACTCTTTATGTTCTCATACTCTGTGCTCTTCACGCTTTGATATTATTACTTTTAGAACAACATTTGTTTAGAAAAATGAACTATAACAGCCATTTTCTGTCCAAACGGCATCATTTTATCAACAAAGGGAGCACTTATTTCCTATTAAATACAGGCTCAGGGTTCTGGAGCTTCTTCGGAAGTCAGTGGAGCATCTTTCAATTTGTCTGTCCAAAAAAAACTGAGTACCAGGAGCACTTTTTTCAATATTTGAAGGGAAATCTCAACAAAAGAGGCTTCCCCGACACATTGACCCGAGAGCTCGACCTCGACTGACATTTTTCTGCGTTCGGTCAGCTTTCGTCTGCTAGGCATTATCCTGCCTCATTACTCTTTATGTTCTCATACTCTGTGCTCTTCACGCTTTGATATTATTACTTTTAGAACAACATTTGTTTAGAAAAATGAACTATAACAGCCATTTTCTGTCCAAACGGCATCATTTTATCAACAAAGGGAGCACTTATTTCCTATTAAATACAGGCTCAGGGTTCTGGAGCTTCTTCGGAAGTCAGTGGAGCATCTTTCAATTTGTCTGTCCAAAAAAAAACTGAGTACCAGGAGCACTTTTTTCAATATTTGAAGGGAAATCTCAACAAAAGAGGCTTCCCCGACACATTGACCCGAGAGCTCGACCTCGACTGACATTTTTCTGCGTTCGGTCAGCTTTCGTCTGCTAGGCATTATCCTGCCTCATTACTCTTTATGTTCTCATACTCTGTGCTCTTCACGCTTTGATATTATTACTTTTAGAACAACATTTGTTTAGAAAAATGAACTATAACAGCCATTTTCTGTCCAAACGGCATCATTTTATCAACAAAGGGAGCACTTATTTCCTATTAAATACAGGCTCAGGGTTCTGGAGCTTCTTCGGAAGTCAGTGGAGCATCTTTCAATTTGTCTGTCCAAAAAAAAACTGAGTACCAGGAGCACTTTTTTCAATATTTGAAGGGAAATCTCAACAAAAGAGGCTTCCCCGACACATTGACCCGAGAGCTCGACCTCGACTGACATTTTTCTGCGTTCGGTCAGCTTTCGTCTGCTAGGCATTATCCTGCCTCATTACTCTTTATGTTCTCATACTCTGTGCTCTTCACGCTTTGATATTATTACTTTTAGAACAACATTTGTTTAGAAAAATGAACTATAACAGCCATTTTCTGTCCAAACGGCATCATTTTATCAACAAAGGGAGCACTTATTTCCTATTAAATACAGGCTCAGGGTTCTGGAGCTTCTTCGGAAGTCAGTGGAGCATCTTTCAATTTGTCTGTCCAAAAAAAAACTGAGTACCAGGAGCACTTTTTTCAATATTTGAAGGGAAATCTCAACAAAAGAGGCTTCCCCGACACATTGACCCGAGAGCTCGACCTCGACTGACATTTTTCTGCGTTCGGTCAGCTTTCGTCTGCTAGGCATTATCCTGCCTCATTACTCTTTATGTTCTCATACTCTGTGCTCTTCACGCTTTGATATTATTACTTTTAGAACAACATTTGTTTAGAAAAATGAACTATAACAGCCATTTTCTGTCCAAACGGCATCATTTTATCAACAAAGGGAGCACTTATTTCCTATTAAATACAGGCTCAGGGTTCTGGAGCTTCTTCGGAAGTCAGTGGAGCATCTTTCAATTTGTCTGTCCAAAAAAAAACTGAGTACCAGGAGCACTTTTTTCAATATTTGAAGGGAAATCTCAACAAAAGAGGCTTCCCCGACACATTGACCCGAGAGCTCGACCTCGACTGACATTTTTCTGCGTTCGGTCAGCTTTCGTCTGCTAGGCATTATCCTGCCTCATTACTCTTTATGTTCTCATACTCTGTGCTCTTCACGCTTTGATATTATTACTTTTAGAACAACATTTGTTTAGAAAAATGAACTATAACAGCCATTTTCTGTCCAAACGGCATCATTTTATCAACAAAGGGAGCACTTATTTCCTATTAAATACAGGCTCAGGGTTCTGGAGCTTCTTCGGAAGTCAGTGGAGCATCTTTCAATTTGTCTGTCCAAAAAAAAACTGAGTACCAGGAGCACTTTTTTCAATATTTGAAGGGAAATCTCAACAAAAGAGGCTTCCCCGACACATTGACCCGAGAGCTCGACCTCGACTGACATTTTTCTGCGTTCGGTCAGCTTTCGTCTGCTAGGCATTATCCTGCCTCATTACTCTTTATGTTCTCATACTCTGTGCTCTTCACGCTTTGATATTATTACTTTTAGAACAACATTTGTTTAGAAAAATGAACTATAACAGCCATTTTCTGTCCAAACGGCATCATTTTATCAACAAAGGGAGCACTTATTTCCTATTAAATACAGGCTCAGGGTTCTGGAGCTTCTTCGGAAGTCAGTGGAGCATCTTTCAATTTGTCTGTCCAAAAAAAACTGAGTACCAGGAGCACTTTTTTCAATATTTGAAGGGAAATCTCAACAAAAGAGGCTTCCCCGACACATTGACCCGAGAGCTCGACCTCGACTGACATTTTTCTGCGTTCGGTCAGCTTTCGTCTGCTAGGCATTATCCTGCCTCATTACTCTTTATGTTCTCATACTCTGTGCTCTTCACGCTTTGATATTATTACTTTTAGAACAACATTTGTTTAGAAAAATGAACTATAACAGCCATTTTCTGTCCAAACGGCATCATTTTATCAACAAAGGGAGCACTTATTTCCTATTAAATACAGGCTCAGGGTTCTGGAGCTTCTTCGGAAGTCAGTGGAGCATCTTTCAATTTGTCTGTCAAAAAAAAACTGAGTACCAGGAGCACTTTTTTCAATATTTGAAGGGAAATCTCAACAAAAGAGGCTTCCCCGACACATTGACCCGAGAGCTCGACCTCGACTGACATTTTTCTGCGTTCGGTCAGCTTTCGTCTGCTAGGCATTATCCTGCCTCATTACTCTTTATGTTCTCATACTCTGTGCTCTTCACGCTTTGATATTATTACTTTTAGAACAACATTTGTTTAGAAAAATGAACTATAACAGCCATTTTCTGTCCAAACGGCATCATTTTATCAACAAAGGGAGCACTTATTTCCTATTAAATACAGGCTCAGGGTTCTGGAGCTTCTTCGGAAGTCAGTGGAGCATCTTTCAATTTGTCTGTCCAAAAAAAAACTGAGTACCAGGAGCACTTTTTTCAATATTTGAAGGGAAATCTCAACAAAAGAGGCTTCCCCGACACATTGACCCGAGAGCTCGACCTCGACTGACATTTTTCTGCGTTCGGTCAGCTTTCGTCTGCTAGGCATTATCCTGCCTCATTACTCTTTATGTTCTCATACTCTGTGCTCTTCACGCTTTGATATTATTACTTTTAGAACAACATTTGTTTAGAAAAATGAACTATAACAGCCATTTTCTGTCCAAACGGCATCATTTTATCAACAAAGGGAGCACTTATTTCCTATTAAATACAGGCTCAGGGTTCTGGAGCTTCTTCGGAAGTCAGTGGAGCATCTTTCAATTTGTCTGTCCAAAAAAAACTGAGTACCAGGAGCACTTTTTTCAATATTTGAAGGGAAATCTCAACAAAAGAGGCTTCCCCGACACATTGACCCGAGAGCTCGACCTCGACTGACATTTTTCTGCGTTCGGTCAGCTTTCGTCTGCTAGGCATTATCCTGCCTCATTACTCTTTATGTTCTCATACTCTGTGCTCTTCACGCTTTGATATTATTACTTTTAGAACAACATTTGTTTAGAAAAATGAACTATAACAGCCATTTTCTGTCCAAACGGCATCATTTTATCAACAAAGGGAGCACTTATTTCCTATTAAATACAGGCTCAGGGTTCTGGAGCTTCTTCGGAAGTCAGTGGAGCATCTTTCAATTTGTCTGTCCAAAAAAAAACTGAGTACCAGGAGCACTTTTTTCAATATTTGAAGGGAAATCTCAACAAAAGAGGCTTCCCCGACACATTGACCCGAGAGCTCGACCTCGACTGACATTTTTCTGCGTTCGGTCAGCTTTCGTCTGCTAGGCATTATCCTGCCTCATTACTCTTTATGTTCTCATACTCTGTGCTCTTCACGCTTTGATATTATTACTTTTAGAACAACATTTGTTTAGAAAAATGAACTATAACAGCCATTTTCTGTCCAAACGGCATCATTTTATCAACAAAGGGAGCACTTATTTCCTATTAAATACAGGCTCAGGGTTCTGGAGCTTCTTCGGAAGTCAGTGGAGCATCTTTCAATTTGTCTGTCCAAAAAAAAACTGAGTACCAGGAGCACTTTTTTCAATATTTGAAGGGAAATCTCAACAAAAGAGGCTTCCCCGACACATTGACCCGAGAGCTCGACCTCGACTGACATTTTTCTGCGTTCGGTCAGCTTTCGTCTGCTAGGCATTATCCTGCCTCATTACTCTTTATGTTCTCATACTCTGTGCTCTTCACGCTTTGATATTATTACTTTTAGAACAACATTTGTTTAGAAAAATGAACTATAACAGCCATTTTCTGTCCAAACGGCATCATTTTATCAACAAAGGGAGCACTTATTTCCTATTAAATACAGGCTCAGGGTTCTGGAGCTTCTTCGGAAGTCAGTGGAGCATCTTTCAATTTGTCTGTCCAAAAAAAACTGAGTACCAGGAGCACTTTTTTCAATATTTGAAGGGAAATCTCAACAAAAGAGGCTTCCCCGACACATTGACCCGAGAGCTCGACCTCGACTGACATTTTTCTGCGTTCGGTCAGCTTTCGTCTGCTAGGCATTATCCTGCCTCATTACTCTTTATGTTCTCATACTCTGTGCTCTTCACGCTTTGATATTATTACTTTTAGAACAACATTTGTTTAGAAAAATGAACTATAACAGCCATTTTCTGTCCAAACGGCATCATTTTATCAACAAAGGGAGCACTTATTTCCTATTAAATACAGGCTCAGGGTTCTGGAGCTTCTTCGGAAGTCAGTGGAGCATCTTTCAATTTGTCTGTCCAAAAAAAAACTGAGTACCAGGAGCACTTTTTTCAATATTTGAAGGGAAATCTCAACAAAAGAGGCTTCCCCGACACATTGACCCGAGAGCTCGACCTCGACTGACATTTTTCTGCGTTCGGTCAGCTTTCGTCTGCTAGGCATTATCCTGCCTCATTACTCTTTATGTTCTCATACTCTGTGCTCTTCACGCTTTGATATTATTACTTTTAGAACAACATTTGTTTAGAAAAATGAACTATAACAGCCATTTTCTGTCCAAACGGCATCATTTTATCAACAAAGGGAGCACTTATTTCCTATTAAATACAGGCTCAGGGTTCTGGAGCTTCTTCGGAAGTCAGTGGAGCATCTTTCAATTTGTCTGTCCAAAAAAAAACTGAGTACCAGGAGCACTTTTTTCAATATTTGAAGGGAAATCTCAACAAAAGAGGCTTCCCCGACACATTGACCCGAGAGCTCGACCTCGACTGACATTTTTCTGCGTTCGGTCAGCTTTCGTCTGCTAGGCATTATCCTGCCTCATTACTCTTTATGTTCTCATACTCTGTGCTCTTCACGCTTTGATATTATTACTTTTAGAACAACATTTGTTTAGAAAAATGAACTATAACAGCCATTTTCTGTCCAAACGGCATCATTTTATCAACAAAGGGAGCACTTATTTCCTATTAAATACAGGCTCAGGGTTCTGGAGCTTCTTCGGAAGTCAGTGGAGCATCTTTCAATTTGTCTGTCCAAAAAAAACTGAGTACCAGGAGCACTTTTTTCAATATTTGAAGGGAAATCTCAACAAAAGAGGCTTCCCCGACACATTGACCCGAGAGCTCGACCTCGACTGACATTTTTCTGCGTTCGGTCAGCTTTCGTCTGCTAGGCATTATCCTGCCTCATTACTCTTTATGTTCTCATACTCTGTGCTCTTCACGCTTTGATATTATTACTTTTAGAACAACATTTGTTTAGAAAAATGAACTATAACAGCCATTTTCTGTCCAAACGGCATCATTTTATCAACAAAGGGAGCACTTATTTCCTATTAAATACAGGCTCAGGGTTCTGGAGCTTCTTCGGAAGTCAGTGGAGCATCTTTCAATTTGTCTGTCCAAAAAAAACTGAGTACCAGGAGCACTTTTTTCAATATTTGAAGGGAAATCTCAACAAAAGAGGCTTCCCCGACACATTGACCCGAGAGCTCGACCTCGACTGACATTTTTCTGCGTTCGGTCAGCTTTCGTCTGCTAGGCATTATCCTGCCTCATTACTCTTTATGTTCTCATACTCTGTGCTCTTCACGCTTTGATATTATTACTTTTAGAACAACATTTGTTTAGAAAAATGAACTATAACAGCCATTTTCTGTCCAAACGGCATCATTTTATCAACAAAGGGAGCACTTATTTCCTATTAAATACAGGCTCAGGGTTCTGGAGCTTCTTCGGAAGTCAGTGGAGCATCTTTCAATTTGTCTGTCCAAAAAAAAACTGAGTACCAGGAGCACTTTTTTCAATATTTGAAGGGAAATCTCAACAAAAGAGGCTTCCCCGACACATTGACCCGAGAGCTCGACCTCGACTGACATTTTTCTGCGTTCGGTCAGCTTTCGTCTGCTAGGCATTATCCTGCCTCATTACTCTTTATGTTCTCATACTCTGTGCTCTTCACGCTTTGATATTATTACTTTTAGAACAACATTTGTTTAGAAAAATGAACTATAACAGCCATTTTCTGTCCAAACGGCATCATTTTATCAACAAAGGGAGCACTTATTTCCTATTAAATACAGGCTCAGGGTTCTGGAGCTTCTTCGGAAGTCAGTGGAGCATCTTTCAATTTGTCTGTCCAAAAAAAACTGAGTACCAGGAGCACTTTTTTCAATATTTGAAGGGAAATCTCAACAAAAGAGGCTTCCCCGACACATTGACCCGAGAGCTCGACCTCGACTGACATTTTTCTGCGTTCGGTCAGCTTTCGTCTGCTAGGCATTATCCTGCCTCATTACTCTTTATGTTCTCATACTCTGTGCTCTTCACGCTTTGATATTATTACTTTTAGAACAACATTTGTTTAGAAAAATGAACTATAACAGCCATTTTCTGTCCAAACGGCATCATTTTATCAACAAAGGGAGCACTTATTTCCTATTAAATACAGGCTCAGGGTTCTGGAGCTTCTTCGGAAGTCAGTGGAGCATCTTTCAATTTGTCTGTCCAAAAAAAACTGAGTACCAGGAGCACTTTTTTCAATATTTGAAGGGAAATCTCAACAAAAGAGGCTTCCCCGACACATTGACCCGAGAGCTCGACCTCGACTGACATTTTTCTGCGTTCGGTCAGCTTTCGTCTGCTAGGCATTATCCTGCCTCATTACTCTTTATGTTCTCATACTCTGTGCTCTTCACGCTTTGATATTATTACTTTTAGAACAACATTTGTTTAGAAAAATGAACTATAACAGCCATTTTCTGTCCAAACGGCATCATTTTATCAACAAAGGGAGCACTTATTTCCTATTAAATACAGGCTCAGGGTTCTGGAGCTTCTTCGGAAGTCAGTGGAGCATCTTTCAATTTGTCTGTCCAAAAAAAAACTGAGTACCAGGAGCACTTTTTTCAATATTTGAAGGGAAATCTCAACAAAAGAGGCTTCCCCGACACATTGACCCGAGAGCTCGACCTCGACTGACATTTTTCTGCGTTCGGTCAGCTTTCGTCTGCTAGGCATTATCCTGCCTCATTACTCTTTATGTTCTCATACTCTGTGCTCTTCACGCTTTGATATTATTACTTTTAGAACAACATTTGTTTAGAAAAATGAACTATAACAGCCATTTTCTGTCCAAACGGCATCATTTTATCAACAAAGGGAGCACTTATTTCCTATTAAATACAGGCTCAGGGTTCTGGAGCTTCTTCGGAAGTCAGTGGAGCATCTTTCAATTTGTCTGTCCAAAAAAAACTGAGTACCAGGAGCACTTTTTTCAATATTTGAAGGGAAATCTCAACAAAAGAGGCTTCCCCGACACATTGACCCGAGAGCTCGACCTCGACTGACATTTTTCTGCGTTCGGTCAGCTTTCGTCTGCTAGGCATTATCCTGCCTCATTACTCTTTATGTTCTCATACTCTGTGCTCTTCACGCTTTGATATTATTACTTTTAGAACAACATTTGTTTAGAAAAATGAACTATAACAGCCATTTTCTGTCCAAACGGCATCATTTTATCAACAAAGGGAGCACTTATTTCCTATTAAATACAGGCTCAGGGTTCTGGAGCTTCTTCGGAAGTCAGTGGAGCATCTTTCAATTTGTCTGTCCAAAAAAAAACTGAGTACCAGGAGCACTTTTTTCAATATTTGAAGGGAAATCTCAACAAAAGAGGCTTCCCCGACACATTGACCCGAGAGCTCGACCTCGACTGACATTTTTCTGCGTTCGGTCAGCTTTCGTCTGCTAGGCATTATCCTGCCTCATTACTCTTTATGTTCTCATACTCTGTGCTCTTCACGCTTTGATATTATTACTTTTAGAACAACATTTGTTTAGAAAAATGAACTATAACAGCCATTTTCTGTCCAAACGGCATCATTTTATCAACAAAGGGAGCACTTATTTCCTATTAAATACAGGCTCAGGGTTCTGGAGCTTCTTCGGAAGTCAGTGGAGCATCTTTCAATTTGTCTGTCCAAAAAAAAACTGAGTACCAGGAGCACTTTTTTCAATATTTGAAGGGAAATCTCAACAAAAGAGGCTTCCCCGACACATTGACCCGAGAGCTCGACCTCGACTGACATTTTTCTGCGTTCGGTCAGCTTTCGTCTGCTAGGCATTATCCTGCCTCATTACTCTTTATGTTCTCATACTCTGTGCTCTTCACGCTTTGATATTATTACTTTTAGAACAACATTTGTTTAGAAAAATGAACTATAACAGCCATTTTCTGTCCAAACGGCATCATTTTATCAACAAAGGGAGCACTTATTTCCTATTAAATACAGGCTCAGGGTTCTGGAGCTTCTTCGGAAGTCAGTGGAGCATCTTTCAATTTGTCTGTCCAAAAAAAACTGAGTACCAGGAGCACTTTTTTCAATATTTGAAGGGAAATCTCAACAAAAGAGGCTTCCCCGACACATTGACCCGAGAGCTCGACCTCGACTGACATTTTTCTGCGTTCGGTCAGCTTTCGTCTGCTAGGCATTATCCTGCCTCATTACTCTTTATGTTCTCATACTCTGTGCTCTTCACGCTTTGATATTATTACTTTTAGAACAACATTTGTTTAGAAAAATGAACTATAACAGCCATTTTCTGTCCAAACGGCATCATTTTATCAACAAAGGGAGCACTTATTTCCTATTAAATACAGGCTCAGGGTTCTGGAGCTTCTTCGGAAGTCAGTGGAGCATCTTTCAATTTGTCTGTCCAAAAAAAACTGAGTACCAGGAGCACTTTTTTCAATATTTGAAGGGAAATCTCAACAAAAGAGGCTTCCCCGACACATTGACCCGAGAGCTCGACCTCGACTGACATTTTTCTGCGTTCGGTCAGCTTTCGTCTGCTAGGCATTATCCTGCCTCATTACTCTTTATGTTCTCATACTCTGTGCTCTTCACGCTTTGATATTATTACTTTTAGAACAACATTTGTTTAGAAAAATGAACTATAACAGCCATTTTCTGTCCAAACGGCATCATTTTATCAACAAAGGGAGCACTTATTTCCTATTAAATACAGGCTCAGGGTTCTGGAGCTTCTTCGGAAGTCAGTGGAGCATCTTTCAATTTGTCTGTCCAAAAAAAAACTGAGTACCAGGAGCACTTTTTTCAATATTTGAAGGGAAATCTCAACAAAAGAGGCTTCCCCGACACATTGACCCGAGAGCTCGACCTCGACTGACATTTTTCTGCGTTCGGTCAGCTTTCGTCTGCTAGGCATTATCCTGCCTCATTACTCTTTATGTTCTCATACTCTGTGCTCTTCACGCTTTGATATTATTACTTTTAGAACAACATTTGTTTAGAAAAATGAACTATAACAGCCATTTTCTGTCCAAACGGCATCATTTTATCAACAAAGGGAGCACTTATTTCCTATTAAATACAGGCTCAGGGTTCTGGAGCTTCTTCGGAAGTCAGTGGAGCATCTTTCAATTTGTCTGTCCAAAAAAAAACTGAGTACCAGGAGCACTTTTTTCAATATTTGAAGGGAAATCTCAACAAAAGAGGCTTCCCCGACACATTGACCCGAGAGCTCGACCTCGACTGACATTTTTCTGCGTTCGGTCAGCTTTCGTCTGCTAGGCATTATCCTGCCTCATTACTCTTTATGTTCTCATACTCTGTGCTCTTCACGCTTTGATATTATTACTTTTAGAACAACATTTGTTTAGAAAAATGAACTATAACAGCCATTTTCTGTCCAAACGGCATCATTTTATCAACAAAGGGAGCACTTATTTCCTATTAAATACAGGCTCAGGGTTCTGGAGCTTCTTCGGAAGTCAGTGGAGCATCTTTCAATTTGTCTGTCCAAAAAAAAACTGAGTACCAGGAGCACTTTTTTCAATATTTGAAGGGAAATCTCAACAAAAGAGGCTTCCCCGACACATTGACCCGAGAGCTCGACCTCGACTGACATTTTTCTGCGTTCGGTCAGCTTTCGTCTGCTAGGCATTATCCTGCCTCATTACTCTTTATGTTCTCATACTCTGTGCTCTTCACGCTTTGATATTATTACTTTTAGAACAACATTTGTTTAGAAAAATGAACTATAACAGCCATTTTCTGTCCAAACGGCATCATTTTATCAACAAAGGGAGCACTTATTTCCTATTAAATACAGGCTCAGGGTTCTGGAGCTTCTTCGGAAGTCAGTGGAGCATCTTTCAATTTGTCTGTCCAAAAAAAAACTGAGTACCAGGAGCACTTTTTTCAATATTTGAAGGGAAATCTCAACAAAAGAGGCTTCCCCGACACATTGACCCGAGAGCTCGACCTCGACTGACATTTTTCTGCGTTCGGTCAGCTTTCGTCTGCTAGGCATTATCCTGCCTCATTACTCTTTATGTTCTCATACTCTGTGCTCTTCACGCTTTGATATTATTACTTTTAGAACAACATTTGTTTAGAAAAATGAACTATAACAGCCATTTTCTGTCCAAACGGCATCATTTTATCAACAAAGGGAGCACTTATTTCCTATTAAATACAGGCTCAGGGTTCTGGAGCTTCTTCGGAAGTCAGTGGAGCATCTTTCAATTTGTCTGTCCAAAAAAAAACTGAGTACCAGGAGCACTTTTTTCAATATTTGAAGGGAAATCTCAACAAAAGAGGCTTCCCCGACACATTGACCCGAGAGCTCGACCTCGACTGACATTTTTCTGCGTTCGGTCAGCTTTCGTCTGCTAGGCATTATCCTGCCTCATTACTCTTTATGTTCTCATACTCTGTGCTCTTCACGCTTTGATATTATTACTTTTAGAACAACATTTGTTTAGAAAAATGAACTATAACAGCCATTTTCTGTCCAAACGGCATCATTTTATCAACAAAGGGAGCACTTATTTCCTATTAAATACAGGCTCAGGGTTCTGGAGCTTCTTCGGAAGTCAGTGGAGCATCTTTCAATTTGTCTGTCAAAAAAAAACTGAGTACCAGGAGCACTTTTTTCAATATTTGAAGGGAAATCTCAACAAAAGAGGCTTCCCCGACACATTGACCCGAGAGCTCGACCTCGACTGACATTTTTCTGCGTTCGGTCAGCTTTCGTCTGCTAGGCATTATCCTGCCTCATTACTCTTTATGTTCTCATACTCTGTGCTCTTCACGCTTTGATATTATTACTTTTAGAACAACATTTGTTTAGAAAAATGAACTATAACAGCCATTTTCTGTCCAAACGGCATCATTTTATCAACAAAGGGAGCACTTATTTCCTATTAAATACAGGCTCAGGGTTCTGGAGCTTCTTCGGAAGTCAGTGGAGCATCTTTCAATTTGTCTGTCCAAAAAAAACTGAGTACCAGGAGCACTTTTTTCAATATTTGAAGGGAAATCTCAACAAAAGAGGCTTCCCCGACACATTGACCCGAGAGCTCGACCTCGACTGACATTTTTCTGCGTTCGGTCAGCTTTCGTCTGCTAGGCATTATCCTGCCTCATTACTCTTTATGTTCTCATACTCTGTGCTCTTCACGCTTTGATATTATTACTTTTAGAACAACATTTGTTTAGAAAAATGAACTATAACAGCCATTTTCTGTCCAAACGGCATCATTTTATCAACAAAGGGAGCACTTATTTCCTATTAAATACAGGCTCAGGGTTCTGGAGCTTCTTCGGAAGTCAGTGGAGCATCTTTCAATTTGTCTGTCCAAAAAAAACTGAGTACCAGGAGCACTTTTTTCAATATTTGAAGGGAAATCTCAACAAAAGAGGCTTCCCCGACACATTGACCCGAGAGCTCGACCTCGACTGACATTTTTCTGCGTTCGGTCAGCTTTCGTCTGCTAGGCATTATCCTGCCTCATTACTCTTTATGTTCTCATACTCTGTGCTCTTCACGCTTTGATATTATTACTTTTAGAACAACATTTGTTTAGAAAAATGAACTATAACAGCCATTTTCTGTCCAAACGGCATCATTTTATCAACAAAGGGAGCACTTATTTCCTATTAAATACAGGCTCAGGGTTCTGGAGCTTCTTCGGAAGTCAGTGGAGCATCTTTCAATTTGTCTGTCCAAAAAAAAACTGAGTACCAGGAGCACTTTTTTCAATATTTGAAGGGAAATCTCAACAAAAGAGGCTTCCCCGACACATTGACCCGAGAGCTCGACCTCGACTGACATTTTTCTGCGTTCGGTCAGCTTTCGTCTGCTAGGCATTATCCTGCCTCATTACTCTTTATGTTCTCATACTCTGTGCTCTTCACGCTTTGATATTATTACTTTTAGAACAACATTTGTTTAGAAAAATGAACTATAACAGCCATTTTCTGTCCAAACGGCATCATTTTATCAACAAAGGGAGCACTTATTTCCTATTAAATACAGGCTCAGGGTTCTGGAGCTTCTTCGGAAGTCAGTGGAGCATCTTTCAATTTGTCTGTCCAAAAAAAAACTGAGTACCAGGAGCACTTTTTTCAATATTTGAAGGGAAATCTCAACAAAAGAGGCTTCCCCGACACATTGACCCGAGAGCTCGACCTCGACTGACATTTTTCTGCGTTCGGTCAGCTTTCGTCTGCTAGGCATTATCCTGCCTCATTACTCTTTATGTTCTCATACTCTGTGCTCTTCACGCTTTGATATTATTACTTTTAGAACAACATTTGTTTAGAAAAATGAACTATAACAGCCATTTTCTGTCCAAACGGCATCATTTTATCAACAAAGGGAGCACTTATTTCCTATTAAATACAGGCTCAGGGTTCTGGAGCTTCTTCGGAAGTCAGTGGAGCATCTTTCAATTTGTCTGTCCAAAAAAAAACTGAGTACCAGGAGCACTTTTTTCAATATTTGAAGGGAAATCTCAACAAAAGAGGCTTCCCCGACACATTGACCCGAGAGCTCGACCTCGACTGACATTTTTCTGCGTTCGGTCAGCTTTCGTCTGCTAGGCATTATCCTGCCTCATTACTCTTTATGTTCTCATACTCTGTGCTCTTCACGCTTTGATATTATTACTTTTAGAACAACATTTGTTTAGAAAAATGAACTATAACAGCCATTTTCTGTCCAAACGGCATCATTTTATCAACAAAGGGAGCACTTATTTCCTATTAAATACAGGCTCAGGGTTCTGGAGCTTCTTCGGAAGTCAGTGGAGCATCTTTCAATTTGTCTGTCCAAAAAAAAACTGAGTACCAGGAGCACTTTTTTCAATATTTGAAGGGAAATCTCAACAAAAGAGGCTTCCCCGACACATTGACCCGAGAGCTCGACCTCGACTGACATTTTTCTGCGTTCGGTCAGCTTTCGTCTGCTAGGCATTATCCTGCCTCATTACTCTTTATGTTCTCATACTCTGTGCTCTTCACGCTTTGATATTATTACTTTTAGAACAACATTTGTTTAGAAAAATGAACTATAACAGCCATTTTCTGTCCAAACGGCATCATTTTATCAACAAAGGGAGCACTTATTTCCTATTAAATACAGGCTCAGGGTTCTGGAGCTTCTTCGGAAGTCAGTGGAGCATCTTTCAATTTGTCTGTCCAAAAAAAACTGAGTACCAGGAGCACTTTTTTCAATATTTGAAGGGAAATCTCAACAAAAGAGGCTTCCCCGACACATTGACCCGAGAGCTCGACCTCGACTGACATTTTTCTGCGTTCGGTCAGCTTTCGTCTGCTAGGCATTATCCTGCCTCATTACTCTTTATGTTCTCATACTCTGTGCTCTTCACGCTTTGATATTATTACTTTTAGAACAACATTTGTTTAGAAAAATGAACTATAACAGCCATTTTCTGTCCAAACGGCATCATTTTATCAACAAAGGGAGCACTTATTTCCTATTAAATACAGGCTCAGGGTTCTGGAGCTTCTTCGGAAGTCAGTGGAGCATCTTTCAATTTGTCTGTCCAAAAAAAAACTGAGTACCAGGAGCACTTTTTTCAATATTTGAAGGGAAATCTCAACAAAAGAGGCTTCCCCGACACATTGACCCGAGAGCTCGACCTCGACTGACATTTTTCTGCGTTCGGTCAGCTTTCGTCTGCTAGGCATTATCCTGCCTCATTACTCTTTATGTTCTCATACTCTGTG
Organism: Eragrostis nindensis; assembly: GCA_012490785.1. Taxonomy (NCBI): domain Eukaryota; kingdom Viridiplantae; phylum Streptophyta; class Magnoliopsida; order Poales; family Poaceae; genus Eragrostis; species Eragrostis nindensis. The sequence goes on along the minus strand of JAAXCT010002135.1, from coordinate 31,466 downwards.
CTCTTCACGCTTTGATATTATTACTTTTAGAACAACATTTGTTTAGAAAAATGAACTATAACAGCCATTTTCTGTCCAAACGGCATCATTTTATCAACAAAGGGAGCACTTATTTCCTATTAAATACAGGCTCAGGGTTCTGGAGCTTCTTCGGAAGTCAGTGGAGCATCTTTCAATTTGTCTGTCCAAAAAAAAACTGAGTACCAGGAGCACTTTTTTCAATATTTGAAGGGAAATCTCAACAAAAGAGGCTTCCCCGACACATTGACCCGAGAGCTCGACCTCGACTGACATTTTTCTGCGTTCGGTCAGCTTTCGTCTGCTAGGCATTATCCTGCCTCATTACTCTTTATGTTCTCATACTCTGTGCTCTTCACGCTTTGATATTATTACTTTTAGAACAACATTTGTTTAGAAAAATGAACTATAACAGCCATTTTCTGTCCAAACGGCATCATTTTATCAACAAAGGGAGCACTTATTTCCTATTAAATACAGGCTCAGGGTTCTGGAGCTTCTTCGGAAGTCAGTGGAGCATCTTTCAATTTGTCTGTCCAAAAAAAAACTGAGTACCAGGAGCACTTTTTTCAATATTTGAAGGGAAATCTCAACAAAAGAGGCTTCCCCGACACATTGACCCGAGAGCTCGACCTCGACTGACATTTTTCTGCGTTCGGTCAGCTTTCGTCTGCTAGGCATTATCCTGCCTCATTACTCTTTATGTTCTCATACTCTGTGCTCTTCACGCTTTGATATTATTACTTTTAGAACAACATTTGTTTAGAAAAATGAACTATAACAGCCATTTTCTGTCCAAACGGCATCATTTTATCAACAAAGGGAGCACTTATTTCCTATTAAATACAGGCTCAGGGTTCTGGAGCTTCTTCGGAAGTCAGTGGAGCATCTTTCAATTTGTCTGTCCAAAAAAAACTGAGTACCAGGAGCACTTTTTTCAATATTTGAAGGGAAATCTCAACAAAAGAGGCTTCCCCGACACATTGACCCGAGAGCTCGACCTCGACTGACATTTTTCTGCGTTCGGTCAGCTTTCGTCTGCTAGGCATTATCCTGCCTCATTACTCTTTATGTTCTCATACTCTGTGCTCTTCACGCTTTGATATTATTACTTTTAGAACAACATTTGTTTAGAAAAATGAACTATAACAGCCATTTTCTGTCCAAACGGCATCATTTTATCAACAAAGGGAGCACTTATTTCCTATTAAATACAGGCTCAGGGTTCTGGAGCTTCTTCGGAAGTCAGTGGAGCATCTTTCAATTTGTCTGTCCAAAAAAAACTGAGTACCAGGAGCACTTTTTTCAATATTTGAAGGGAAATCTCAACAAAAGAGGCTTCCCCGACACATTGACCCGAGAGCTCGACCTCGACTGACATTTTTCTGCGTTCGGTCAGCTTTCGTCTGCTAGGCATTATCCTGCCTCATTACTCTTTATGTTCTCATACTCTGTGCTCTTCACGCTTTGATATTATTACTTTTAGAACAACATTTGTTTAGAAAAATGAACTATAACAGCCATTTTCTGTCCAAACGGCATCATTTTATCAACAAAGGGAGCACTTATTTCCTATTAAATACAGGCTCAGGGTTCTGGAGCTTCTTCGGAAGTCAGTGGAGCATCTTTCAATTTGTCTGTCCAAAAAAAACTGAGTACCAGGAGCACTTTTTTCAATATTTGAAGGGAAATCTCAACAAAAGAGGCTTCCCCGACACATTGACCCGAGAGCTCGACCTCGACTGACATTTTTCTGCGTTCGGTCAGCTTTCGTCTGCTAGGCATTATCCTGCCTCATTACTCTTTATGTTCTCATACTCTGTGCTCTTCACGCTTTGATATTATTACTTTTAGAACAACATTTGTTTAGAAAAATGAACTATAACAGCCATTTTCTGTCCAAACGGCATCATTTTATCAACAAAGGGAGCACTTATTTCCTATTAAATACAGGCTCAGGGTTCTGGAGCTTCTTCGGAAGTCAGTGGAGCATCTTTCAATTTGTCTGTCCAAAAAAAAACTGAGTACCAGGAGCACTTTTTTCAATATTTGAAGGGAAATCTCAACAAAAGAGGCTTCCCCGACACATTGACCCGAGAGCTCGACCTCGACTGACATTTTTCTGCGTTCGGTCAGCTTTCGTCTGCTAGGCATTATCCTGCCTCATTACTCTTTATGTTCTCATACTCTGTGCTCTTCACGCTTTGATATTATTACTTTTAGAACAACATTTGTTTAGAAAAATGAACTATAACAGCCATTTTCTGTCCAAACGGCATCATTTTATCAACAAAGGGAGCACTTATTTCCTATTAAATACAGGCTCAGGGTTCTGGAGCTTCTTCGGAAGTCAGTGGAGCATCTTTCAATTTGTCTGTCCAAAAAAAAACTGAGTACCAGGAGCACTTTTTTCAATATTTGAAGGGAAATCTCAACAAAAGAGGCTTCCCCGACACATTGACCCGAGAGCTCGACCTCGACTGACATTTTTCTGCGTTCGGTCAGCTTTCGTCTGCTAGGCATTATCCTGCCTCATTACTCTTTATGTTCTCATACTCTGTGCTCTTCACGCTTTGATATTATTACTTTTAGAACAACATTTGTTTAGAAAAATGAACTATAACAGCCATTTTCTGTCCAAACGGCATCATTTTATCAACAAAGGGAGCACTTATTTCCTATTAAATACAGGCTCAGGGTTCTGGAGCTTCTTCGGAAGTCAGTGGAGCATCTTTCAATTTGTCTGTCCAAAAAAAACTGAGTACCAGGAGCACTTTTTTCAATATTTGAAGGGAAATCTCAACAAAAGAGGCTTCCCCGACACATTGACCCGAGAGCTCGACCTCGACTGACATTTTTCTGCGTTCGGTCAGCTTTCGTCTGCTAGGCATTATCCTGCCTCATTACTCTTTATGTTCTCATACTCTGTGCTCTTCACGCTTTGATATTATTACTTTTAGAACAACATTTGTTTAGAAAAATGAACTATAACAGCCATTTTCTGTCCAAACGGCATCATTTTATCAACAAAGGGAGCACTTATTTCCTATTAAATACAGGCTCAGGGTTCTGGAGCTTCTTCGGAAGTCAGTGGAGCATCTTTCAATTTGTCTGTCCAAAAAAAACTGAGTACCAGGAGCACTTTTTTCAATATTTGAAGGGAAATCTCAACAAAAGAGGCTTCCCCGACACATTGACCCGAGAGCTCGACCTCGACTGACATTTTTCTGCGTTCGGTCAGCTTTCGTCTGCTAGGCATTATCCTGCCTCATTACTCTTTATGTTCTCATACTCTGTGCTCTTCACGCTTTGATATTATTACTTTTAGAACAACATTTGTTTAGAAAAATGAACTATAACAGCCATTTTCTGTCCAAACGGCATCATTTTATCAACAAAGGGAGCACTTATTTCCTATTAAATACAGGCTCAGGGTTCTGGAGCTTCTTCGGAAGTCAGTGGAGCATCTTTCAATTTGTCTGTCCAAAAAAAAACTGAGTACCAGGAGCACTTTTTTCAATATTTGAAGGGAAATCTCAACAAAAGAGGCTTCCCCGACACATTGACCCGAGAGCTCGACCTCGACTGACATTTTTCTGCGTTCGGTCAGCTTTCGTCTGCTAGGCATTATCCTGCCTCATTACTCTTTATGTTCTCATACTCTGTGCTCTTCACGCTTTGATATTATTACTTTTAGAACAACATTTGTTTAGAAAAATGAACTATAACAGCCATTTTCTGTCCAAACGGCATCATTTTATCAACAAAGGGAGCACTTATTTCCTATTAAATACAGGCTCAGGGTTCTGGAGCTTCTTCGGAAGTCAGTGGAGCATCTTTCAATTTGTCTGTCCAAAAAAAACTGAGTACCAGGAGCACTTTTTTCAATATTTGAAGGGAAATCTCAACAAAAGAGGCTTCCCCGACACATTGACCCGAGAGCTCGACCTCGACTGACATTTTTCTGCGTTCGGTCAGCTTTCGTCTGCTAGGCATTATCCTGCCTCATTACTCTTTATGTTCTCATACTCTGTGCTCTTCACGCTTTGATATTATTACTTTTAGAACAACATTTGTTTAGAAAAATGAACTATAACAGCCATTTTCTGTCCAAACGGCATCATTTTATCAACAAAGGGAGCACTTATTTCCTATTAAATACAGGCTCAGGGTTCTGGAGCTTCTTCGGAAGTCAGTGGAGCATCTTTCAATTTGTCTGTCCAAAAAAAAACTGAGTACCAGGAGCACTTTTTTCAATATTTGAAGGGAAATCTCAACAAAAGAGGCTTCCCCGACACATTGACCCGAGAGCTCGACCTCGACTGACATTTTTCTGCGTTCGGTCAGCTTTCGTCTGCTAGGCATTATCCTGCCTCATTACTCTTTATGTTCTCATACTCTGTGCTCTTCACGCTTTGATATTATTACTTTTAGAACAACATTTGTTTAGAAAAATGAACTATAACAGCCATTTTCTGTCCAAACGGCATCATTTTATCAACAAAGGGAGCACTTATTTCCTATTAAATACAGGCTCAGGGTTCTGGAGCTTCTTCGGAAGTCAGTGGAGCATCTTTCAATTTGTCTGTCCAAAAAAAACTGAGTACCAGGAGCACTTTTTTCAATATTTGAAGGGAAATCTCAACAAAAGAGGCTTCCCCGACACATTGACCCGAGAGCTCGACCTCGACTGACATTTTTCTGCGTTCGGTCAGCTTTCGTCTGCTAGGCATTATCCTGCCTCATTACTCTTTATGTTCTCATACTCTGTGCTCTTCACGCTTTGATATTATTACTTTTAGAACAACATTTGTTTAGAAAAATGAACTATAACAGCCATTTTCTGTCCAAACGGCATCATTTTATCAACAAAGGGAGCACTTATTTCCTATTAAATACAGGCTCAGGGTTCTGGAGCTTCTTCGGAAGTCAGTGGAGCATCTTTCAATTTGTCTGTCCAAAAAAAAACTGAGTACCAGGAGCACTTTTTTCAATATTTGAAGGGAAATCTCAACAAAAGAGGCTTCCCCGACACATTGACCCGAGAGCTCGACCTCGACTGACATTTTTCTGCGTTCGGTCAGCTTTCGTCTGCTAGGCATTATCCTGCCTCATTACTCTTTATGTTCTCATACTCTGTGCTCTTCACGCTTTGATATTATTACTTTTAGAACAACATTTGTTTAGAAAAATGAACTATAACAGCCATTTTCTGTCCAAACGGCATCATTTTATCAACAAAGGGAGCACTTATTTCCTATTAAATACAGGCTCAGGGTTCTGGAGCTTCTTCGGAAGTCAGTGGAGCATCTTTCAATTTGTCTGTCAAAAAAAAACTGAGTACCAGGAGCACTTTTTTCAATATTTGAAGGGAAATCTCAACAAAAGAGGCTTCCCCGACACATTGACCCGAGAGCTCGACCTCGACTGACATTTTTCTGCGTTCGGTCAGCTTTCGTCTGCTAGGCATTATCCTGCCTCATTACTCTTTATGTTCTCATACTCTGTGCTCTTCACGCTTTGATATTATTACTTTTAGAACAACATTTGTTTAGAAAAATGAACTATAACAGCCATTTTCTGTCCAAACGGCATCATTTTATCAACAAAGGGAGCACTTATTTCCTATTAAATACAGGCTCAGGGTTCTGGAGCTTCTTCGGAAGTCAGTGGAGCATCTTTCAATTTGTCTGTCCAAAAAAAAACTGAGTACCAGGAGCACTTTTTTCAATATTTGAAGGGAAATCTCAACAAAAGAGGCTTCCCCGACACATTGACCCGAGAGCTCGACCTCGACTGACATTTTTCTGCGTTCGGTCAGCTTTCGTCTGCTAGGCATTATCCTGCCTCATTACTCTTTATGTTCTCATACTCTGTGCTCTTCACGCTTTGATATTATTACTTTTAGAACAACATTTGTTTAGAAAAATGAACTATAACAGCCATTTTCTGTCCAAACGGCATCATTTTATCAACAAAGGGAGCACTTATTTCCTATTAAATACAGGCTCAGGGTTCTGGAGCTTCTTCGGAAGTCAGTGGAGCATCTTTCAATTTGTCTGTCCAAAAAAAAACTGAGTACCAGGAGCACTTTTTTCAATATTTGAAGGGAAATCTCAACAAAAGAGGCTTCCCCGACACATTGACCCGAGAGCTCGACCTCGACTGACATTTTTCTGCGTTCGGTCAGCTTTCGTCTGCTAGGCATTATCCTGCCTCATTACTCTTTATGTTCTCATACTCTGTGCTCTTCACGCTTTGATATTATTACTTTTAGAACAACATTTGTTTAGAAAAATGAACTATAACAGCCATTTTCTGTCCAAACGGCATCATTTTATCAACAAAGGGAGCACTTATTTCCTATTAAATACAGGCTCAGGGTTCTGGAGCTTCTTCGGAAGTCAGTGGAGCATCTTTCAATTTGTCTGTCCAAAAAAAAACTGAGTACCAGGAGCACTTTTTTCAATATTTGAAGGGAAATCTCAACAAAAGAGGCTTCCCCGACACATTGACCCGAGAGCTCGACCTCGACTGACATTTTTCTGCGTTCGGTCAGCTTTCGTCTGCTAGGCATTATCCTGCCTCATTACTCTTTATGTTCTCATACTCTGTGCTCTTCACGCTTTGATATTATTACTTTTAGAACAACATTTGTTTAGAAAAATGAACTATAACAGCCATTTTCTGTCCAAACGGCATCATTTTATCAACAAAGGGAGCACTTATTTCCTATTAAATACAGGCTCAGGGTTCTGGAGCTTCTTCGGAAGTCAGTGGAGCATCTTTCAATTTGTCTGTCCAAAAAAAACTGAGTACCAGGAGCACTTTTTTCAATATTTGAAGGGAAATCTCAACAAAAGAGGCTTCCCCGACACATTGACCCGAGAGCTCGACCTCGACTGACATTTTTCTGCGTTCGGTCAGCTTTCGTCTGCTAGGCATTATCCTGCCTCATTACTCTTTATGTTCTCATACTCTGTGCTCTTCACGCTTTGATATTATTACTTTTAGAACAACATTTGTTTAGAAAAATGAACTATAACAGCCATTTTCTGTCCAAACGGCATCATTTTATCAACAAAGGGAGCACTTATTTCCTATTAAATACAGGCTCAGGGTTCTGGAGCTTCTTCGGAAGTCAGTGGAGCATCTTTCAATTTGTCTGTCCAAAAAAAACTGAGTACCAGGAGCACTTTTTTCAATATTTGAAGGGAAATCTCAACAAAAGAGGCTTCCCCGACACATTGACCCGAGAGCTCGACCTCGACTGACATTTTTCTGCGTTCGGTCAGCTTTCGTCTGCTAGGCATTATCCTGCCTCATTACTCTTTATGTTCTCATACTCTGTGCTCTTCACGCTTTGATATTATTACTTTTAGAACAACATTTGTTTAGAAAAATGAACTATAACAGCCATTTTCTGTCCAAACGGCATCATTTTATCAACAAAGGGAGCACTTATTTCCTATTAAATACAGGCTCAGGGTTCTGGAGCTTCTTCGGAAGTCAGTGGAGCATCTTTCAATTTGTCTGTCCAAAAAAAACTGAGTACCAGGAGCACTTTTTTCAATATTTGAAGGGAAATCTCAACAAAAGAGGCTTCCCCGACACATTGACCCGAGAGCTCGACCTCGACTGACATTTTTCTGCGTTCGGTCAGCTTTCGTCTGCTAGGCATTATCCTGCCTCATTACTCTTTATGTTCTCATACTCTGTGCTCTTCACGCTTTGATATTATTACTTTTAGAACAACATTTGTTTAGAAAAATGAACTATAACAGCCATTTTCTGTCCAAACGGCATCATTTTATCAACAAAGGGAGCACTTATTTCCTATTAAATACAGGCTCAGGGTTCTGGAGCTTCTTCGGAAGTCAGTGGAGCATCTTTCAATTTGTCTGTCCAAAAAAAAACTGAGTACCAGGAGCACTTTTTTCAATATTTGAAGGGAAATCTCAACAAAAGAGGCTTCCCCGACACATTGACCCGAGAGCTCGACCTCGACTGACATTTTTCTGCGTTCGGTCAGCTTTCGTCTGCTAGGCATTATCCTGCCTCATTACTCTTTATGTTCTCATACTCTGTGCTCTTCACGCTTTGATATTATTACTTTTAGAACAACATTTGTTTAGAAAAATGAACTATAACAGCCATTTTCTGTCCAAACGGCATCATTTTATCAACAAAGGGAGCACTTATTTCCTATTAAATACAGGCTCAGGGTTCTGGAGCTTCTTCGGAAGTCAGTGGAGCATCTTTCAATTTGTCTGTCCAAAAAAAAACTGAGTACCAGGAGCACTTTTTTCAATATTTGAAGGGAAATCTCAACAAAAGAGGCTTCCCCGACACATTGACCCGAGAGCTCGACCTCGACTGACATTTTTCTGCGTTCGGTCAGCTTTCGTCTGCTAGGCATTATCCTGCCTCATTACTCTTTATGTTCTCATACTCTGTGCTCTTCACGCTTTGATATTATTACTTTTAGAACAACATTTGTTTAGAAAAATGAACTATAACAGCCATTTTCTGTCCAAACGGCATCATTTTATCAACAAAGGGAGCACTTATTTCCTATTAAATACAGGCTCAGGGTTCTGGAGCTTCTTCGGAAGTCAGTGGAGCATCTTTCAATTTGTCTGTCCAAAAAAAAACTGAGTACCAGGAGCACTTTTTTCAATATTTGAAGGGAAATCTCAACAAAAGAGGCTTCCCCGACACATTGACCCGAGAGCTCGACCTCGACTGACATTTTTCTGCGTTCGGTCAGCTTTCGTCTGCTAGGCATTATCCTGCCTCATTACTCTTTATGTTCTCATACTCTGTGCTCTTCACGCTTTGATATTATTACTTTTAGAACAACATTTGTTTAGAAAAATGAACTATAACAGCCATTTTCTGTCCAAACGGCATCATTTTATCAACAAAGGGAGCACTTATTTCCTATTAAATACAGGCTCAGGGTTCTGGAGCTTCTTCGGAAGTCAGTGGAGCATCTTTCAATTTGTCTGTCCAAAAAAAAACTGAGTACCAGGAGCACTTTTTTCAATATTTGAAGGGAAATCTCAACAAAAGAGGCTTCCCCGACACATTGACCCGAGAGCTCGACCTCGACTGACATTTTTCTGCGTTCGGTCAGCTTTCGTCTGCTAGGCATTATCCTGCCTCATTACTCTTTATGTTCTCATACTCTGTGCTCTTCACGCTTTGATATTATTACTTTTAGAACAACATTTGTTTAGAAAAATGAACTATAACAGCCATTTTCTGTCCAAACGGCATCATTTTATCAACAAAGGGAGCACTTATTTCCTATTAAATACAGGCTCAGGGTTCTGGAGCTTCTTCGGAAGTCAGTGGAGCATCTTTCAATTTGTCTGTCCAAAAAAAACTGAGTACCAGGAGCACTTTTTTCAATATTTGAAGGGAAATCTCAACAAAAGAGGCTTCCCCGACACATTGACCCGAGAGCTCGACCTCGACTGACATTTTTCTGCGTTCGGTCAGCTTTCGTCTGCTAGGCATTATCCTGCCTCATTACTCTTTATGTTCTCATACTCTGTGCTCTTCACGCTTTGATATTATTACTTTTAGAACAACATTTGTTTAGAAAAATGAACTATAACAGCCATTTTCTGTCCAAACGGCATCATTTTATCAACAAAGGGAGCACTTATTTCCTATTAAATACAGGCTCAGGGTTCTGGAGCTTCTTCGGAAGTCAGTGGAGCATCTTTCAATTTGTCTGTCCAAAAAAAACTGAGTACCAGGAGCACTTTTTTCAATATTTGAAGGGAAATCTCAACAAAAGAGGCTTCCCCGACACATTGACCCGAGAGCTCGACCTCGACTGACATTTTTCTGCGTTCGGTCAGCTTTCGTCTGCTAGGCATTATCCTGCCTCATTACTCTTTATGTTCTCATACTCTGTGCTCTTCACGCTTTGATATTATTACTTTTAGAACAACATTTGTTTAGAAAAATGAACTATAACAGCCATTTTCTGTCCAAACGGCATCATTTTATCAACAAAGGGAGCACTTATTTCCTATTAAATACAGGCTCAGGGTTCTGGAGCTTCTTCGGAAGTCAGTGGAGCATCTTTCAATTTGTCTGTCCAAAAAAAAACTGAGTACCAGGAGCACTTTTTTCAATATTTGAAGGGAAATCTCAACAAAAGAGGCTTCCCCGACACATTGACCCGAGAGCTCGACCTCGACTGACATTTTTCTGCGTTCGGTCAGCTTTCGTCTGCTAGGCATTATCCTGCCTCATTACTCTTTATGTTCTCATACTCTGTGCTCTTCACGCTTTGATATTATTACTTTTAGAACAACATTTGTTTAGAAAAATGAACTATAACAGCCATTTTCTGTCCAAACGGCATCATTTTATCAACAAAGGGAGCACTTATTTCCTATTAAATACAGGCTCAGGGTTCTGGAGCTTCTTCGGAAGTCAGTGGAGCAACTTTCAAATTGTCTGTCCAAAAAAAACTGAGTACCAGGAGCACTTTTTTCAATATTTGAAGGGAAATCTCAACAAAAGAGGCTTCCCCGACACATTGACCCGAGAGCTCGACCTCGACTGACATTTTTCTGCGTTCGGTCAGCTTTCGTCTGCTAGGCATTATCCTGCCTCATTACTCTTTATGTTCTCATACTCTGTGCTCTTCACGCTTTGATATTATTACTTTTAGAACAACATTTGTTTAGAAAAATGAACTATAACAGCCATTTTCTGTCCAAACGGCATCATTTTATCAACAAAGGGAGCACTTATTTCCTATTAAATACAGGCTCAGGGTTCTGGAGCTTCTTCGGAAGTCAGTGGAGCATCTTTCAATTTGTCTGTCCAAAAAAAAACTGAGTACCAGGAGCACTTTTTTCAATATTTGAAGGGAAATCTCAACAAAAGAGGCTTCCCCGACACATTGACCCGAGAGCTCGACCTCGACTGACATTTTTCTGCGTTCGGTCAGCTTTCGTCTGCTAGGCATTATCCTGCCTCATTACTCTTTATGTTCTCATACTCTGTGCTCTTCACGCTTTGATATTATTACTTTTAGAACAACATTTGTTTAGAAAAATGAACTATAACAGCCATTTTCTGTCCAAACGGCATCATTTTATCAACAAAGGGAGCACTTATTTCCTATTAAATACAGGCTCAGGGTTCTGGAGCTTCTTCGGAAGTCAGTGGAGCAACTTTCAAATTGTCTGTCCAAAAAAAACTGAGTACCAGGAGCACTTTTTTCAATATTTGAAGGGAAATCTACAAAAGAGGCTTCCCCGACACATTGACCCGAGAGCTCGACCTCGACTGACATTTTTCTGCGTTCGGTCAGCTTTCGTCTGCTAGGCATTATCCTGCCTCATTTTTTTTGTCTCATGCTCTGTGCTCTTCACGCTTTGATTTATTACTTTTGAAAACAACTTAACTTGCAATCATTATGGCCCATTTTCTCAACAAACGGCCACTTTCTTCCTATTTTTCTTTCCTATCGAGAGCTCTTCGGAAGTTAATCGGAGTTTTCAATTTGTCTCTGTCAAAAAAAAACTGAGTACCCAGGCACTTTTTTTTTTGAAGGGAAATCTCAGAGGCTTCCCCCTTTCCCCGAGCCTCTCCATTGACTTCTGACTTCTTTGCAGGGTTCGTTTTGCAGGATTATCCTGCCTCATTACTCTTTATGTTCTCATACTCTGTGCTCTTCACGCTTTGATATTATTACTTTTAGAACAACATTTGTTTAGAAAAATGAACTATAACAGCCATTTTCTGTCCAAACGGCATCATTTTATCAACAAAGGGAGCACTTATTTCCTATTAAATACAGGCTCAGGGTTCTGGAGCTTCTTCGGAAGTCAGTGGAGCAACTTTCAAATTGTCTGTCCAAAAAAAACTGAGTACCAGGAGCACTTTTTTCAATATTTGAAGGGAAATCTCAACAAAAGAGGCTTCCCCGACACATTGACCCGAGAGCTCGACCTCGACTGACATTTTTCTGCGTTCGGTCAGCTTTCGTCTGCTAGGCATTATCCTGCCTCATTACTCTTTATGTTCTCATACTCTGTGCTCTTCACGCTTTGATATTATTACTTTTAGAACAACATTTGTTTAGAAAAATGAACTATAACAGCCATTTTCTGTCCAAACGGCATCATTTTATCAACAAAGGGAGCACTTATTTCCTATTAAATACAGGCTCAGGGTTCTGGAGCTTCTTCGGAAGTCAGTGGAGCATCTTTCAAATTGTCTGTCCAAAAAAAAACTGAGTACCAGGAGCACTTTTTTCAATATTTGAAGGGAAATCTCAACAAAAGAGGCTTCCCCGACACATTGACCCGAGAGCTCGACCTCGACTGACATTTTTCTGCGTTCGGTCAGCTTTCGTCTGCTAGGCATTATCCTGCCTCATTACTCTTTATGTTCTCATACTCTGTGCTCTTCACGCTTTGATATTATACTTTTAGAACAACATTTGTTTAGAAAAATGAACTATAACAGCCATTTTCTGTCCAAACGGCATCATTTTATCAACAAAGGGAGCACTTATTTCCTATTAAATACAGGCTCAGGGTTCTGGAGCTTCTTCGGAAGTCAGTGGAGCATCTTTCAAATTGTCTGTCCAAAAAAAAATGAGTACCAGGAGCACTTTTTTCAATATTTGAAGGGAAATCTCAACAAAAGAGGCTTCCCCGACACATTGACCCGAGAGCTCGACCTCGACTGACATTTTTCTGCGTTCGGTCAGCTTTCGTCTGCTAGGCATTATCCTGCCTCATTACTCTTTATGTTCTCATACTCTGTGCTCTTCACGCTTTGATATTATTACTTTTAGAACAACATTTGTTTAGAAAAATGAACTATAACAGCCATTTTCTGTCCAAACGGCATCATTTTATCAACAAAGGGAGCACTTATTTCCTATTAAATACAGGCTCAGGGTTCTGGAGCTTCTTCGGAAGTCAGTGGAGCAACTTTCAAATTGTCTGTCCAAAAAAAACTGAGTACCAGGAGCACTTTTTTCAATATTTGAAGGGAAATCTCAACAAAAGAGGCTTCCCCGACACATTGACCCGAGAGCTCGACCTCGACTGACATTTTTCTGCGTTCGGTCAGCTTTCGTCTGCTAGGCATTATCCTGCCTCATTACTCTTTATATTCTCATACTCTGTGCTCTTCACGCTTTGATATTATTACTTTTAGAACAACATTTGTTTAGAAAAATGAACTATAACAGCCATTTTCTGTCCAAACGGCATCATTTTATCAACAAAGGGAGCACTTATTTCCTATTAAATACAGGCTCAGGGTTCTGGAGCTTCTTCGGAAGTCAGTGGAGCAACTTTCAAATTGTCTGTCCAAAAAAACTGAGTACCAGGAGCACTTTTTTCAATATTTGAAGGGAAATCTCAACAAAAGAGGCTTCCCCGACACATTGACCCGAGAGCTCGACCTCGACTGACATTTTTCTGCGTTCGGTCAGCTTTCGTCTGCTAGGCATTATCCTGCCTCATTACTCTTTATGTTCTCATACTCTGTGCTCTTCACGCTTTGATATTATTACTTTTAGAACAACATTTGTTTAGAAAAATGAACTATAACAGCCATTTCTGTCCAAACGGCATCATTTTATCAACAAAGGGAGCACTTATTTCCTATTAAATACAGGCTCAGGGTTCTGGAGCTTCTTCGGAAGTCAGTGGAGCATCTTTCAATTTGTCTGTCCAAAAAAAACTGAGTACCAGGAGCACTTTTTTCAATATTTGAAGGGAAATCTCAACAAAAGAGGCTTCCCCGACACATTGACCCGAGAGCTCGACCTCGACTGACATTTTTCTGCGTTCGGTCAGCTTTCGTCTGCTAGGCATTATCCTGCCTCATTACTCTTTATGTTCTCATACTCTGTGCTCTTCACGCTTTGATATTATTACTTTTAGAACAACATTTGTTTAGAAAAATGAACTATAACAGCCATTTTCTGTCCAAACGGCATCATTTTATCAACAAAGGGAGCACTTATTTCCTATTAAATACAGGCTCAGGGTTCTGGAGCTTCTTCGGAAGTCAGTGGAGCAACTTTCAAATTGTCTGTCCAAAAAAAACTGAGTACCAGGAGCACTTTTTTCAATATTTGAAGGGAAATCTCAACAAAAGAGGCTTCCCCGACACATTGACCCGAGAGCTCGACCTCGACTGACATTTTTCTGCGTTCGGTCAGCTTTCGTCTGCTAGGCATTATCCTGCCTCATTACTCTTTATGTTCTCATACTCTGTGCTCTTCACGCTTTGATATTATTACTTTTAGAACAACATTTGTTTAGAAAAATGAACTATAACAGCCATTTTCTGTCCAAACGGCATCATTTTATCAACAAAGGGAGCACTTATTTCCTATTAAATACAGGCTCAGGGTTCTGGAGCTTCTTCGGAAGTCAGTGGAGCATCTTTCAATTGTCTGTCCAAAAAAAAACTGAGTACCAGGAGCACTTTTTTCAATATTTGAAGGGAAATCTCAACAAAAGAGGCTTCCCCGACACATTGACCCGAGAGCTCGACCTCGACTGACATTTTTCTGCGTTCGGTCAGCTTTCGTCTGCTAGGCATTATCCTGCCTCATTACTCTTATGTTCTCATACTCTGTGCTCTTCACGCTTTGATATTATTACTTTAGAACAACATTGTTTAGAAAAATGAACTATAACAGCCATTTTCTGTCCAAACGGCATCATTTTATCAACAAAGGGAGCACTTATTTCCTATTAAATACAGGCTCAGGGTTCTGGAGCTTCTTCGGAAGTCAGTGGAGCATCTTTCAATTGTCTGTCCAAAAAAAAACTGAGTACCAAGCCACTCTTTTTTCAATATTTCAAGGGAACTTCCCCGCTTCTGACCCCGACCATTCACCTCGACTGACATTTTTCTGCGTCTTGGTTTGCTTTCTATGCTATTCCGCCTTCGTTCTCACTCTTCAATGTTCTCAACTCTTTGCTTTCACGTTTTTATTATTACTTTTAGCCTTTTTTACTATAAAAACCACCCTAAACAGCCCATTTTTATCCAAACGGCTTCATTTTTATTCGTCCCAGCCGGGCCTCTTCTTTCTATACACCTTTCCTTTGACCGGCTTATTCTTTTTCCTTTCCGTGTTTCTTGCTTTCATCTCCTCTCAGTTTCTTTTCTTTCTCACTCAGGACCCTTTCCCTCCATATCCCCAGGGAAATCTCTCGACACTTTTCCGAACTTTGCATTTGCCTCGACCTCGACTTCTCACTTTTTCTTAGTCGTTTGCTCCCTTTCTATCTTTTTTTCTGCCCCTCGCTGTCTTTATTTCCTCTATTACTCTGTTCCTTTTTTAGCTTTGACTTTTGTTTAGAAAACAAATGAACATTTTTTAGACGTTTGACTCTCCTTTTTTCAACAAACGGCATCATTTATCAACCTTTTCTCACTTATTTCCTTTATCAGGATTCTTTTTTTCTGGAGCTTTTCGGAAGTCAGGGGCGCATCTTTCAATTGTCTCAAAAAAAATGAGTACCAGGAGCACTTTTTCAATATTTGAAGGGAAATCTCAACAAAAGAGGCTTCCCCGACACATTGACCCGAGAGCTCGACCTCGACTGACATTTTTCTGCGTTCGGTCAGCTTTCGTCTGCTAGGCATTATCCTGCCTCATTACTCTTTATGTTCTCATACTCTGTGCTCTTCACGCTTTGATATTATTATTTAGAACAACATTTGTTTAGAAAAATGAACTATAACAGCCATTTTCTGTCCAAACGGCATCATTTTATCAACAAAGGGAGCACTTATTTCCTATTAAATACAGGCTCAGGGTTCTGGAGCTTCTTCGGAAGTCAGTGGAGCATCTTTCAATTGTCTGTCCAAAAAAAACTGAGTACCAGGAGCACTTTTTTCAATATTTGAAGGGAAATCTCAACAAAAGAGGCTTCCCCGACACATTGACCCGAGAGCTCGACCTCGACTGACATTTTTCTGCGTTCGGTCAGCTTTCGTCTGCTAGGCATTATCCTGCCTCATTACTCTTTATGTTCTCATACTCTGTGCTCTTCACGCTTTGATATTATTACTTTTAGAACAACATTTGTTTAGAAAAATGAACTATAACAGCCATTTTCTGTCCAAACGGCATCATTTTATCAACAAAGGGAGCACTTATTTCCTATTAAATACAGGCTCAGGGTTCTGGAGCTTCTTCGGAAGTCAGTGGAGCATCTTTCAAATTGTCTGTCCAAAAAAAACTGAGTACCAGGAGCACTTTTTCAATATTTGAAGGGAAATCTCAACAAAAGAGGCTTCCCCGACACATTGACCCGAGAGCTCGACCTCGACTGACATTTTCTGCGTTCGGTCAGCTTTCGTCTGCTAGGCATTATCCTGCCTCATTACTCTTATGTTCTCATACTCTGTGCTCTTCACGCTTTGATATTATTACTTTAGAAACAACATTTGTTTAGAAAAATGAACTATAACAGCCATTTTCTGTCCAAACGGCATCATTTTATCAACAAAGGGAGCACTTATTCCTATTAAATACAGGCTCAGGGTTCTGGAGCTTCTTCGGAAGTCAGTGGAGCATCTTTCAAATTGTCTGTCCAAAAAAAAACTGAGTACCAGGAGCACTTTTTTCAATATTTGAAGGGAAATCTCAACAAAAGAGGCTTCCCCGACACATTGACCCGAGAGCTCGACCTCGACTGACATTTTTTCTGCGTTCGGTCAGCTTTCGTCTGCTAGGCATTATCCTGCCTCATTACTCTTTATGTTCTCATACTCTGTGCTCTTCACGCTTTGATATTATTACTTTTAGAACAACATTTGTTTAGAAAAATGAACTATAACAGCCATTTTCTGTCCAAACGGCATCATTTTATCAACAAAGGGAGCACTTATTTCCTATTATACAGGCTCAGGGTTCTGGAGCTTCTTCGGAAGTCAGTGGAGCATATTTCAATTTGTCTGTCCAAAAAAAAACTGAGTACCAGGAGCACTTTTTTCAATATTTGAAGGGAAATCTCAACAAAAGAGGCTTCCCCGACACATTGACCCGAGAGCTCGACCTCGACTGACATTTTCTGCGTTCGGTCAGCTTTCGTCTGCTAGGCATTATCCTGCCTCATTACTCTTTATGTTCTCATACTCTGTGCTCTTCACGCTTTGATATTATTACTTTTAGAACAACATTTGTTTAGAAAAATGAACTATAACAGCCATTTTCTGTCCAAACGGCATCATTTTATCAACAAAGGGAGCACTTATTTCCTATTAAATACAGGCTCAGGGTTCTGGAGCTTCTTCGGAAGTCAGTGGAGCATCTTTCAAATTGTCTGTCCAAAAAAAAACTGAGTACCAGGAGCACTTTTTTCAATATTTGAAGGGAAATCTCAACAAAAGAGGCTTCCCCGACACATTGACCGAGAGCTCGACCTCGACTGACATTTTTCTGCGTTCGGTCAGCTTTCGTCTGCTAGGCATTATCCTGCCTCATTACTCTTTATGTTCTCATACTCTGTGCTCTTCACGCTTTGATATTATTACTTTTAGAACAACATTTGTTTAGAAAAATGAACTATAACAGCCATTTTCTGTCCAAACGGCATCATTTTATCAACAAAGGGAGCACTTATTCCTATTAAATACAGGCTCAGGGTTCTGGAGCTTCTTCGGAAGTCAGTGGAGCATCTTTCAAATTGTCTGTCAAAAAAAAAACTGAGTACCAGGAGCACTTTTTTCAATATTTGAAGGGAAATCTCAACAAAAGAGGCTTCCCCGACACATTGACCCGAGAGCTCGACCTCGACTGACATTTTCTGCGTTCGGTCAGCTTTCGTCTGCTAGGCATTATCCTGCCTCATTACTCTTTATGTTCTCATACTCTGTGCTCTTCACGCTTGATATTATTACTTTTAGAACAACATTTGTTTAGAAAAATGAACTATAACAGCCATTTCTGTCCAAACGGCATCATTTTATCAACAAAGGGAGCACTTATTTCCTATTAAATACAGGCTCAGGGTTCTGGAGCTTCTTCGGAAGTCAGTGGAGCATCTTTCAATTGTCTGTCCAAAAAAACTGAGTACCAGGAGCACTTTTTTCAATATTTGAAGGGAAATCTCAACAAAAGAGGCTTCCCCGACACATTGACCCGAGAGCTCGACCTCGACTGACATTTTTCTGCGTTCGGTCAGCTTTCGTCTGCTAGGCATTATCCTGCCTCATTACTCTTTATGTTCTCATACTCTGTGCTCTTCACGCTTTGATATTATTACTTTTAGAACAACATTTGTTTAGAAAAATGAACTATAACAGCCATTTTCTGTCCAAACGGCATCATTTTATCAACAAAAGGAGCACTTATTTCCTATTAAATACAGGCTCAGGGTTCTGGAGCTTCTTCGGAAGTCAGTGGAGCATCTTTCAATTTGTCTGTCCAAAAAAAACTGAGTACCAGGAGCACTTTTTCAATATTTGAAGGGAAATCTCAACAAAAGAGGCTCCCCCGACACATTGACCGAGAGCTCGACCTCGACTGACATTTTTCTGCGTTCGGTCAGCTTTCGTCTGCTAGGCATTATCCTGCCTCATTACTCTTTATGTTCTCATACTCTGTGCTCTTCACGCTTTGATATTATTACTTTTAGAACAACATTTGTTTAGAAAAATGAACTATAACAGCCATTTTCTGTCCAAACGGCATCATTTTATCAACAAAGGGAGCACTTATTTCCTATTAAATACAGGCTCAGGGTTCTGGAGCTTCTTCGGAAGTCAGTGGAGCATCTTTCAATTTGTCTGTCCAAAAAAAAACTGAGTACCAGGAGCACTTTTTTCAATATTTGAAGGGAAATCTCAACAAAAGAGGCTTCCCGACACATTGACCCGAGAGCTCGACCTCGACTGACATTTTTCTGCGTTCGGTCAGCTTTCGTCTGCTAGGCATTATCCTGCCTCATTACTCTTTATGTTCTCATACTCTGTGCTCTTCACGCTTTGATATTATTACTTTTAGAACAACATTTGTTTAGAAAAATGAACTATAACAGCCATTTTCTGTCCAAACGGCATCATTTTATCAACAAAGGGAGCACTTATTTCCTATTAAATACAGGCTCAGGGTTCTGGAGCTTCTTCGGAAGTCAGTGGAGCATCTTTCAAATTGTCTGTCCAAAAAAAAATGAGTACCAGGAGCACTTTTTCAATATTTGAAGGGAAATCTCAACAAAAGAGGCTTCCCCGACACATTGACCCGAGAGCTCGACCTCGACTGACATTTTTCTGCGTTCGGTCAGCTTTCGTCTGCTAGGCATTATCCTGCCTCATTACTCTTTATGTTCTCATACTCTGTGCTCTTCACGCTTTGATATTATTACTTTTAGAACAACATTTGTTTAGAAAAATGAACTATAACAGCCATTTTCTGTCCAAACGGCATCATTTATCAACAAAGGGAGCACTTATTTCCTATTAAATACAGGCTCAGGGTTCTGGAGCTTCTTCGGAAGTCAGTGGAGCATCTTTCAATTGTCTGTCCAAAAAAAAACTGAGTACCAGGAGCACTTTTTTCAATATTTGAAGGGAAATCTCAACAAAAGAGGCTCCCCGACACATTGACCCGAGAGCTCGACCTCGACTGACATTTTTCTGCGTTCGGTCAGCTTTCGTCTGCTAGGCATTATCCTGCCTCATTACTTTATGTTTCATACTCTGTGCTCTTCACGCTTTGATATTATTACTTTTAGAACAACATTTGTTTAGAAAAATGAACTATAACAGCCATTTTCTGTCCAAACGGCATCATTTTATCAACAAAGGGAGCACTTATTTCCTATTAAATACAGGCTCAGGGTTCTGGAGCTTCTTCGGAAGTCAGTGGAGCATCTTTCAAATTGTCTGTCAAAAAAAAAGAGTACCAGGAGCACTTTTTTCAATATTTGAAGGGAAATCTCAACAAAAGAGGCTTCCCCGACACATTGACCCGAGAGCTCGACCTCGACTGACATTTTTCTGCGTTCGGTCAGCTTTCGTCTGCTAGGCATTATCCTGCCTCATTACTCTTTATGTTCTCATACTCTGTGCTCTTCACGCTTTGATATTATTACTTTTAGAACAACATTTGTTTAGAAAAATGAACTATAACAGCCATTTTCTGTCCAAACGGCATCATTTTATCAACAAAGGGAGCACTTATTTCCTATTAAATACAGGCTCAGGGTTCTGGAGCTTCTTCGGAAGTCAGTGGAGCAACTTTCAAATTGTCTGTCCAAAAAAAACTGAGTACCAGGAGCACTTTTTTCAATATTTGAAGGGAAATCTCAACAAAAGAGGCTTCCCCGACACATTGACCCGAGAGCTCGACCTCGACTGACATTTTTCTGCGTTCGGTCAGCTTTCGTCTGCTAGGCATTATCCTGCCTCATTACTCTTTATGTTCTCATACTCTGTGCTCTTCACGCTTTGATATTATTACTTTTAGAACAACATTTGTTTAGAAAAATGAACTATAACAGCCATTTTCTGTCCAAACGGCATCATTTTATCAACAAAGGGAGCACTTATTTCCTATTAAATACAGGCTCAGGGTTCTGGAGCTTCTTCGGAAGTCAGTGGAGCATCTTTCAATTGTCTGTCCAAAAAAAACTGAGTACCAGGAGCACTTTTTTCAATATTTGAAGGGAAATCTCAACAAAAGAGGCTTCCCCGACACATTGACCCGAGAGCTCGACCTCGACTGACATTTTTCTGCGTTCGGTCAGCTTTCGTCTGCTAGGCATTATCCTGCCTCATTACTCTTTATGTTCTCATACTCTGTGCTCTTCACGCTTTGATATTATTACTTTTAGAACAACATTTGTTTAGAAAAATGAACTATAACAGCCATTTTCTGTCCAAACGGCATCTTTATCAACAAAGGGAGCACTTATTTCCTATTAAATACAGGCTCAGGGTTCTGGAGCTTCTTCGGAAGTCAGTGGAGCAACATCAATTTGTTCTGTCCAAAAAAAAACTGAGTACCAGGAGCACTTTTTTCAATATTTGAAGGGAAATCTCAACAAAAGAGGCTTCCCCGACACATTGACCCGAGAGCTCGACCTCGACTGACATTTTTCTGCGTTCGGTCAGCTTTCGTCTGCTAGGCATTATCCTGCCTCATTACTCTTTATGTTCTCATACTCTGTGCTCTTCACGCTTTGATATTATTACTTTTAGAACAAATTTGTTTAGAAAAATGAACTATAACAGCCATTTTCTGTCCAAACGGCATCATTTTATCAACAAAGGGAGCACTTATTTCCTATTAAATACAGGCTCAGGGTTCTGGAGCTTCTTCGGAAGTCAGTGGAGCATCTTTCAATTTGTCTGTCCAAAAAAAAACTGAGTACCAGGAGCACTTTTTTCAATATTTGAAGGGAAATCTCAACAAAAGAGGCTTCCCCGACACATTGACCCGAGAGCTCGACCTCGACTGACATTTTTCTGCGTTCGGTCAGCTTTCGTCTGCTAGGCATTATCCTGCCTCATTACTCTTTATGTTCTCATACTCTGTGCTCTTCACGCTTTGATATTATTACTTTTAGAACAACATTTGTTTAGAAAAATGAACTATAACAGCCATTTTCTGTCCAAACGGCATCATTTTATCAACAAAGGGAGCACTTATTTCCTATTAAATACAGGCTCAGGGTTCTGGAGCTTCTTCGGAAGTCAGTGGAGCAACTTTCAAATTGTCTGTCCAAAAAAAACTGAGTACCAGGAGCACTTTTTTCAATATTTGAAGGGAAATCTCAACAAAAGAGGCTTCCCGACACATTGACCCGAGAGCTCGACCTCGACTGACATTTTTCTGCGTTCGGTCAGCTTTCGTCTGCTAGGCATTATCCTGCCTCATTACTCTTTATGTTCTCATACTCTGTGCTCTTCACGCTTTGATATTATTACTTTTAGAACAACATTTGTTTAGAAAAATGAACTATAACAGCCATTTTCTGTCCAAACGGCATCATTTTATCAACAAAGGGAGCACTTATTTCCTATTAAATACAGGCTCAGGGTTCTGGAGCTTCTTCGGAAGTCAGTGGAGCATCTTTCAATTTGTCTGTCCAAAAAAAACTGAGTACCAGGAGCACTTTTTCAATATTTGAAGGGAAATCTCAAACAAAAGGCTTCCCCGACACATTGACCCGAGAGAGCTCGACCTCGACTGACATTTTTCTGCGTTCGGTCAGCTTTCGTCTGCTAGGCATTATCCTGCCTCATTACTCTTTATGTTCTCATACTCTGTGCTCTTCACGCTTTGATATTATACTTTTAGAACAACATTGTTTAGAAAATGAACTATAACAGCCATTTTCTGTCCAAACGGCATCATTTTATCAACAAAGGGAGCACTTATTCCTATTAAATACAGGCTCAGGGTCTGGAGCTTCTTCGGAAGTCAGTGGAGCATCTTTCAATTGTCTGTCCAAAAAAAAACTGAGTACCAGGAGCACTTTTTTCAATATTTGAAGGGAAATCTCAACAAAAGAGGCTTCCCCGACACATTGACCCGAGAGCTCGACCTCGACTGACATTTTTCTGCGTTCGGTCAGCTTTCGTCTGCTAGGCATTATCCTGCCTCATTACTCTTTATGTTCTCATACTCTGTGCTCTTCACGCTTTGATATTATTACTTTTAGAACAACATTTGTTTAGAAAAATGAACTATAACAGCCATTTTCTGTCCAAACGGCATCATTTTATCAACAAAGGGAGCACTTATTTCCTATTAAATACAGGCTCAGGGTTCTGGAGCTTCTTCGGAAGTCAGTGGAGCATCTTTCAAATTGTCTGTCCAAAAAAAAACTGAGTACCAGGAGCACTTTTTTCAATATTTGAAGGGAAATCTCAACAAAAGAGGCTTCCCCGACACATTGACCCGAGAGCTCGACCTCGACTGACATTTTTCTGCGTTCGGTCAGCTTTCGTCTGCTAGGCATTATCCTGCCTCATTACTCTTTATGTTCTCATACTCTGTGCTCTTCACGCTTGATATTATTACTTTTAGAACAACATTTGTTTAGAAAAATGAACTATAACAGCCATTTTCTGTCCAAACGGCATCATTTATCAACAAAGGGAGCACTTATTTCCTATTAAATACAGGCTCAGGGTTCTGGAGCTTCTTCGGAAGTCAGTGGAGCATCTTTCAATTTGTCTGTCCAAAAAAAACTGAGTACCAGGAGCACTTTTTTCAATATTTGAAGGGAAATCTCAACAAAAGAGGCTTCCCCGACACATTGACCCGAGAGCTCGACCTCGACTGACATTTTTCTGCGTTCGGTCAGCTTTCGTCTGCTAGGCATTATCCTGCCTCATTACTCTTTATGTTCTCATACTCTGTGCTCTTCACGCTTTGATATTATTACTTTTAGAACAACATTTGTTTAGAAAAATGAACTATAACAGCCATTTCTGTCCAAACGGCATCATTTTATCAACAAAGGGAGCACTTATTTCCTATTAAATACAGGCTCAGGGTTCTGGAGCTTCTTCGGAAGTCAGTGGAGCATCTTTCAATTTGTCTGTCCAAAAAAAACTGAGTACCAGGAGCACTTTTTTCAATATTTGAAGGGAAATCTCAACAAAAGAGGCTTCCCCGACACATTGACCCGAGAGCTCGACCTCGACTGACATTTTTCTGCGTTCGGTCAGCTTTCGTCTGCTAGGCATTATCCTGCCTCATTGTTCTCATACTCTGTGCTCTTCACGCTTTGATATTATTACTTTTAGAACAACATTTGTTTAGAAAAATGAACTATAACAGCCATTTTCTGTCCAAACGGCATCATTTTATCAACAAAGGGAGCACTTATTTCCTATTAAATACAGGCTCAGGGTTCTGGAGCTTCTTCGGAAGTCAGTGGAGCATCTTTCAAATTTGTCTGTCCAAAAAAAAACTGAGTACCAGGAGCACTTTTTTCAATATTTGAAGGGAAATCTCAACAAAAGAGGCTTCCCCGACACATTGACCCGAGAGCTCGACCTCGACTGACATTTTTCTGCGTTCGGTCAGCTTTCGTCTGCTAGGCATTATCCTGCCTCATTACTCTTTATGTTCTCATACTCTGTGCTCTTCACGCTTTGATATTATTACTTTTAGAACAACATTTGTTTAGAAAAATGAACTATAACAGCCATTTTCTGTCCAAACGGCATCATTTTATCAACAAAGGGAGCACTTATTTCCTATTAAATACAGGCTCAGGGTTCTGGAGCTTCTTCGGAAGTCAGTGGAGCAACTTTCAAATTGTCTGTCCAAAAAAAACTGAGTACCAGGAGCACTTTTTTCAATATTTGAAGGGAAATCTCAACAAAAGAGGCTTCCCCGACACATTGACCCGAGAGCTCGACCTCGACTGACATTTTTCTGCGTTCGGTCAGCTTTCGTCTGCTAGGCATTATCCTGCCTCATTACTCTATGTTCTCATACTCTGTGCTCTTCACGCTTTGATATTATTACTTTTAGAACAACATTTGTTTAGAAAAATGAACTATAACAGCCATTTTCTGTCCAAACGGCATCATTTAGTCAACAAAGGGAGCACTTATTTCTATTAAATACAGGCTCAGGGTTCTGGAGCTTCTTCGGAAGTCAGTGGAGCATCTTTCAATTGTCTGTCCAAAAAAAACTGAGTACCAGGAGCACTTTTTTCAATATTTGAAGGGAAATCTCAACAAAAGAGGCTTCCCCGACACATTGACCCGAGAGCTCGACCTCGACGACTGACATTTTTCTGCGTTCGGTCAGCTTTCGTCTGCTAGGCATTATCCTGCCTCATTACTCTTATGTTCTCATACTCTGTGCTCTTCACGCTTTGATATTATTACTTTTAGAACAACATTTGTTTAGAAAAATGAACTATAACAGCCATTTTCTGTCCAAACGGCATCATTTTATCAAAAAGGGAGCACTTATTTCCTATTAAATACAGGCTCAGGGTTCTGGAGCTTCTTCGGAAGTCAGTGGAGCATCTTTCAAATTGTCTGTCCAAAAAAAACTGAGTACCAGGAGCACTTTTTTCAATATTTGAAGGGAAATCTCAACAAAAGAGGCTTCCCGACACATTGACCCGAGAGCTCGACCTCGACTGACATTTTTCTGCGTTCGGTCAGCTTTCGTCTGCTAGGCATTATCCTGCCTCATTACTCTTTATGTTCTCATACTCTGTGCTCTTCACGCTTTGATATTATTACTTTTAGAACAACATTTGTTTAGAAAAATGAACTATAACAGCCATTTTCTGTCCAAACGGCATCATTTTATCAACAAAGGGAGCACTTATTTCCTATTAAATACAGGCTCAGGGTTCTGGAGCTTCTTCGGAAGTCAGTGGAGCAACTTTCAAATTGTCTGTCCAAAAAAAACTGAGTACCAGGAGCACTTTTTTCAATATTTGAAGGGAAATCTCAACAAAAGAGGCTTCCCGACACATTGACCCGAGAGCTCGACCTCGACTGACATTTTTCTGCGTTCGGTCAGCTTTCGTCTGCTAGGCATTATCCTGCCTCATTACTCTTTATGTTCTCATACTCTGTGCTCTTCACGCTTTGATATTATTACTTTTAGAACAACATTTGTTTAGAAAAATGAACTATAACAGCCATTTCTGTCCAAACGGCATCATTTTATCAACAAAGGGAGCACTTATTTCCTATTAAATACAGGCTCAGGGTTCTGGAGCTTCTTCGGAAGTCAGTGGAGCATCTTTCAATTTGTCTGTCCAAAAAAAACTGAGTACCAGGAGCACTTTTTTCAATATTTGAAGGGAAATCTCAACAAAAGAGGCTTCCCCGACACATTGACCCGAGAGCTCGACCTCGACTGACATTTTTCTGCGTTCGGTCAGCTTTCGTCTGCTAGGCATTATCCTGCCTCATTACTCTTTATGTTCTCATACTCTGTGCTCTTCACGCTTTGATATTATTACTTTTAGAACAACATTTGTTTAGAAAAATGAACTATAACAGCCATTTCTGTCCAAACGGCATCATTTTATCAACAAAGGGAGCACTTATTTCCTATTAAATACAGGCTCAGGGTTCTGGAGCTTCTTCGGAAGTCAGTGGAGCATCTTTCAAATTGTCTGTCCAAAAAAAACTGAGTACCAGGAGCACTTTTTTCAATATTTGAAGGGAAATCTCAACAAAAGAGGCTTCCCTGACATTGACCCGAGAGCTCGACCTCGACTGACATTTTTCTGCGTTCGGTCAGCTTTCGTCTGCTAGGCATTATCCTGCCTCATTACTCTTATGTTCTCATACTCTGTGCTCTTCACGCTTTGATATTATTACTTTTAGAACAACATTTGTTTAGAAAAATGAACTATAACAGCCATTTTTGTCCAAACGGCATCATTTTATCAACAAAGGGAGCACTTATTTCCTATTAAATACAGGCTCAGGGTTCTGGAGCTTCTTCGGAAGTCAGTGGAGCAACTTTCAAATTGTCTGTCCAAAAAAAACTGAGTACCAGGAGCACTTTTTTCAATATTTGAAGGGAAATCTCAACAAAAGAGGCTTCCCCGACACATTGACCCGAGAGCTCGACCTCGACTGACATTTTTCTGCGTTCGGTCAGCTTTCGTCTGCTAGGCATTATCCTGCCTCATTACTCTTTATGTTCTCATACTCTGTGCTCTTCACGCTTGATATTATACTTTAGAACAACATTTGTTTAGAAAAATGAACTATAACAGCCATTTTCTGTCCAAACGGCATCATTTTATCAACAAAGGGAGCACTTATTTCCTATTAAATACAGGCTCAGGGTTCTGGAGCTTCTTCGGAAGTCAGTGGAGCAACTTTCAATTTGTCTGTCCAAAAAAACTGAGTACCAGGAGCACTTTTTTCAATATTTGAAGGGAAATCTCAACAAAAGAGGCTTCCCCGACACATTGACCCGAGAGCTCGACCTCGACTGACATTTTTCTGCGTTCGGTCAGCTTTCGTCTGCTAGGCATTATCTGCCCTCATTACTCTTTATGTTCTCATACTCTGTGCTCTTCACGCTTTGATATTATTACTTTTAGAACAACATTTGTTTAGAAAAATGAACTATAACAGCCATTTTCTGTCCAAACGGCATCATTTTATCAACAAAGGGAGCACTTATTTCCTATTAAATACAGGCTCAGGGTTCTGGAGCTTCTTCGGAAGTCAGTGGAGCAACTTTCAAATTGTCTGTCAAAAAAAAAAACTGAGTACCAGGAGCACTTTTTTCAATATTTGAAGGGAAATCTCAACAAAAGAGGCTTCCCCGACACATTGACCCGAGAGCTCGACCTCGACTGACATTTTTCTGCGTTCGGTCAGCTTTCGTCTGCTAGGCATTATCCTGCCTCATTACTCTTTATGTTCTCATACTCTGTGCTCTTCACGCTTTGATATTATTACTTTTAGAACAACATTTGTTTAGAAAAATGAACTATAACAGCCATTTTCTGTCCAAACGGCATCATTTTATCAACAAAGGGAGCACTTATTTCCTATTAAATACAGGCTCAGGGTTCTGGAGCTTCTTCGGAAGTCAGTGGAGCATCTTTCAATTGTCTGTCCAAAAAAAAACTGAGTACAGGAGCACTTTTTCAATATTTGAAGGGAAATCTCAACAAAAGAGGCTTCCCCGACACATTGACCCGAGAGCTCGACCTCGACTGACATTTTTCTGCGTTCGGTCAGCTTTCGTCTGCTAGGCATTATCCTGCCTCATTACTCTTTATGTTCTCATACTCTGTGCTCTTCACGCTTTGATATTATTACTTTTAGAACAACATTTGTTTAGAAAAATGAACTATAACAGCCATTTTCTGTCCAAACGGCATCATTTTATCAACAAAGGGAGCACTTATTTCCTATAAATACAGGCTCAGGGTTCTGGAGCTTCTTCGGAAGTCAGTGGAGCAACTTTCAAATTGTCTGTCCAAAAAAAACTGAGTACCAGGAGCACTTTTTTCAATATTTGAAGGGAAATCTCAACAAAAGAGGCTTCCCCGACACATTGACCCGAGAGCTCGACCTCGACTGACATTTTTCTGCGTTCGGTCAGCTTTCGTCTGCTAGGCATTATCCTGCCTCATTACTCTTTATGTTCTCATACTCTGTGCTCTTCACGCTTTGATATTATTACTTTTAGAACAACATTTGTTTAGAAAAATGAACTATAACAGCCATTTTCTGTCCAAACGGCATCATTTTATCAACAAAGGGAGCACTTATCCTATTAAATACAGGCTCAGGGTTCTGGAGCTTCTTCGGAAGTCAGTGGAGCAATTTCATTGTCTGTCCAAAAAAAAACTGAGTACCAGGAGCACTTTTTCAATATTTGAAGGGAAATCTCAACAAAAGAGGCTTCCCCGACACATTGACCCGAGAGCTCGACTCGACTGACATTTTCTGCGTTCGGTCAGCTTTCGTCTGCTAGGCATTATCCTGCCTCATTACTCTTTATGTTCTCATACTCTGTGCTCTTCACGCTTTGATATTATTACTTTTAGAACAACATTTGTTTAGAAAAATGAACTATAACAGCCATTTCTGTCCAAACGGCATCATTTTATCAACAAAGGGAGGAGCACTTATTCCTATTAAATACAGGCTCAGGGTTCTGGAGCTTCTTCGGAAGTCAGTGGAGCATCTTCAAATTGTCTGTCCAAAAAAAAACTGAGTACCAGGAGCACTTTTTCAATATTTGAAGGGAAATCTCAACAAAAGAGGCTTCCCGACACATTGACCCGAGAGCTCGACCTCGACTGACATTTTTCTGCGTTCGGTCAGCTTTCGTCTGCTAGGCATTATCCTGCCTCATTACTCTTTATTTCTCATACTCTGTGCTCTTCACGCTTTGATATTATTACTTTTAGAACAACATTTGTTTAGAAAAATGAACTATAACAGCCATTTTCTGTCCAAACGGCATCATTTTATCAACAAAGGGAGCACTTATTTCCTATTAAATACAGGCTCAGGGTTCTGGAGCTTCTTCGGAAGTCAGTGGAGCATCTTTCAATTGTCTGTCCAAAAAAAACTGAGTACCAGGAGCACTTTTTCAATATTTGAAGGGAAATCTCAACAAAAGAGGCCTCCCTGACATTGACCCGAGAGCTCGACCTCGACTGACATTTTTCTGCGTTCGGTCAGCTTTCGTCTGCTAGGCATTATCCTGCCTCATTACTCTTTATGTTCTCATACTCTGTGCTCTTCACGCTTTGATATTATTACTTTTAGAACAACATTTGTTAGAAAAATGAACTATAACAGCCATTTTCTGTCCAAACGGCATCATTTTATCAACAAAGGGAGCACTTATTCCTATTAAATACAGGCTCAGGGTTCTGGAGCTTCTTCGGAAGTCAGTGGAGCATCTTTCAAATTGTCTGTCCAAAAAAAAACTGAGTACCAGGAGCACTTTTTCAATATTTGAAGGGAAATCTCAACAAAAGAGGCTTCCCGACACATTGACCCGAGAGCTCGACCTCGACTGACATTTTTCTGCGTTCGGTCAGCTTTCGTCTGCTAGGCATTATCCTGCCTCATTACTCTTTATGTTCTCTACTGTGCTCTTCACGCTTTGATATTATTATTTTAGAACAACATTTGTTTAGAAAAATGAACTATAACAGCCATTTCTGTCCAAACGGCATCATTTTATCAACAAAGGGAGCACTTATTCCTATTAAATACAGGCTCAGGGTTCTGGAGCTTCTTCGGAAGTCAGTGGAGCATCTTTCAAATTGTCTGTCCAAAAAAAACTGAGTACCAGGAGCATTTTTTCAATATTTGAAGGGAAATCTCAACAAAAGAGGCTTCCCCGACACATTGACCGAGAGCTCGACCTCGACTGACATTTTCTGCGTTCGGTCAGCTTTCGTCTGCTAGGCATTATCCTGCCTCATTACTTTTATGTTCTCATACTCTGTGCTCTTCACGCTTTGATATTATTACTTTTAGAACAACATTTGTTTAGAAAAATGAACTATAACAGCCATTTTCTGTCCAAACGGCATCATTTTATCAACAAAGGGAGCACTTATTTCCTATTAAATACAGGCTCAGGGTTCTGGAGCTTCTTCGGAAGTCAGTGGAGCATCTTTCAATTTGTCTGTCCAAAAAAAACTGAGTACCAGGAGCACTTTTTTCAAATTTGAAGGGAAATCTCAACAAAAGAGGCTTCCCCGACACATTGACCCGAGAGCTCGACCTCGACTGACATTTTTCTGCGTTCGGTCAGCTTTCGTCTGCTAGGCATTATCCTGCCTCATTACTCTTTATGTTCTCATACTCTGTGCTCTTCACGCTTTGATATTATTACTTTTAGAACAACATTTGTTTAGAAAAATGAACTATATAACAGCCATTTTTGTCCAAACGGCATCATTTATCAACAAAGGGAGCACTTATTTCCTATTAAATACAGGCTCAGGGTTCTGGAGCTTCTTCGGAAGTCAGTGGAGCATTTTCAATTGTCTGTCCAAAAAAAAACTGAGTACCAGGAGCACTTTTTTCAATATTTGAAGGGAAATCTCAACAAAAGAGGCTTCCCGACACATTGACCCGAGAGCTCGACCTCGACTGACATTTTTCTGCGTTCGGTCAGCTTTCGTCTGCTAGGCATTATCTGCCTCATTACTCTTTATGTTTCATACTCTGTGCTCTTCACGCTTTGATATTATTACTTTTAGAACAACATTTGTTTAGAAAATGAACTATAACAGCCATTTTGTCCAAACGGCATCATTTATCAACAAAGGGAGCACTTATTTCCTTTAAATACAGGCTCAGGGTTCTGGAGCTTCTTCGGAAGTCAGTGGAGCATCTTTCAAATTGTCTGTCCAAAAAAACTGAGTACAGGAGCACTTTTTCAATATTTGAAGGGAAATCTCAACAAAAGAGGCTCCCCGACACATTGACCCGAGAGCTCGACCTCGACTGACATTTTCTTGCGTTCGGTCAGCTTTCGTCTGCTAGGCATTCCTGCCTCATTATCTTTATGTTCTCATACTCTGTGCTCTTCACGCTTTGATATTATTACTTTTAGAACAACATTGTTTAGAAAAATGAACTATAACAGCCATTTTTCTGCCAAACGGCATCATTTAATAAACAAGGGAGCACTTATTCTATTAATACAGGCTCAGGGTTCTGGAGCTTCTTGAAGTCAGGGAGCAACTTTCAAATTGTCTGCCAAAAAAAACTGAGTACCAGGAGCACTTTTTTCAATATTTGAAGGGAAATCTCAACAAAAGAGGCTTCCCCGACACATTGAACCGAGAGCTCGACCATCGAACTGACTTTTTTTCTGCGTTCGGTCAGCTTCGTCTAGGCATTATCAGCCTCATTACTCTTATGTTCCATACGTGTGTCTTCACGCTTTGATATTATACTTTTTAGAA